>CABHPQ010173707.1:16287-64092 GCA_902168405.1 Peromyscus aztecus | reverse complement strand
TTTTTTTTTTTTTTTTTTTTTTGGTTTTTCGAGACAGGGTTTCTCTGCTTTGCACCTTTCCTGGATCTCACTTGGTAGCCCAGGCTGGCCTCGAACTCACAGAGATCTGCCTGGCTCTGCCTCCCGAGTGCTGGGATTAAAGGCGTGCGCCACCACGCCCGGTGGTGTTATCTTTAATTTATGTTTTTGGTGTGATAAGATGGTCATTGCCCAATCATGAATATTAAGCAGAGATGTTTCATTCTAACAGTCTTAGAAAGAAAAACAAAAACCTATCCCAACAACCTGATGACTGGGTGCGTGTGTGCATGCGTGTGTACCTATGTGTGTGCAAGCACGTATGTTGGTTTTTTGGATAGGTAAATACTTCCAACTGAGTGGACCTGACACATTCTTCCTCCTGTGACACACTCATGCACTAGATGAACCCCACTGCAAACAGGATGACGTACAGGCTAATTAGTGGGTGGAAGGACAAAGCAGGAGTGTACTTTGGCTTCTTCAACTAGGGAGGTTTTAAAACTGGTGACAGCTGGGGACCTATCTATAAATAATTAATGACAAAATATGCGGTGGCTTTCCAGGCAGCAATTTTCTTTGAAAGTTCTGTGATCATCTTGGAACAGCACCTAACAGCCACATTAAGGATCTCTGGGTGGCTGACCATGAATGTCGAAACATAAATAAGCAGAAAACATCCGTCAGAGCACCTGGGAGGTTAAAACATAACTCCTTACTGTGTTGGCTTTGGTAAAACACGGCAAGTTTTTTTTTTTCTCATTATAAATAGTCCCAAAGAAGATGAGGCAACTCTAAGCTTATTTAGCACAAAGCTTATTACTGAATTGTTTCATCCATTAAGCTATTCATTTCTTCATTCATCAATTCATTATTTGGCCAAATTGTTTTTGTTTTGTTTTAATTCTGACAAGCAGCACATTAGACACAAGGGGGATCAGTGGTAAACAAGAAAATTACATCTCCTTTCCCGTTAAATCTGAATCGATGGTGATTTAAATGATGAAACAGAAATAAGGCCATTCACAAATAAGAGCAGAGGGCCTGGATAGGGTCAGAGGAACACACTTGGATAGGAGGACAAGCCAGGGAGTCCATGTCAGGAGCAGTGACACTCAACAGCTTCAGCGTCACCTGAGATGGCCATGGAAACACGAACTCTGCGTTCCACCCCTGACTGACCAATGAGAACCCAGAGGGAGGCCCAGCTGTCTGGCTTTAAGCATTGTCCTCAGAGCAGGTTACTGTTGAAATCTGGACCCAGTAAAGTCGTCAGAATGAGAACACCAGGTGGGTCTGATCCACCTCGAAGCCCGCTGCCTCTCAGGAGTCAGCCCTCTTTTGAACACAGGCTTTCTCATACTTACCCTTAGTGGTCCATTTCTTTGCTCCTCTTTATGGCAGAATTCCAAGAGGAGAATCAAATTCTTTTTTTGAGAACCTCTCTTCATCCTATTCCAATCAAGTTTGCTTGTATCCTACCATATCACAGTTCTCCATACCAAAGTCACCGGTGACCTCCCCTGGTCAGTCCATGGGACTTCAAAGTGCATCTTCACAGAGGGTGATACAGTGTTTTCTTATAGCGCCTCCCAGCCTTGGCTGTCACCACCCTAAGCGCACAGTGGCTGCCCTTTATCTGCTTTGCTTGTAAGCATTAGCTCTCCCAGAGCTCAGACCTGGGACCCCCCCCCCATCTGCTCCATAAGCAATCACATCTCAGGAACTTCATTTACGTTCATTTGGTTAAATACCATTCAATCCCTAAGTGACATCTCTGCCCTTCACTTTTCCCCAAATTAAAAAATTCCCCTTTTCTATGTGGCTGCTTAACAGGCCTCTTGAGATCAACGACATTGCAACAAAGCAACCAATTCTCTCTCTGCAGCCTGCTTCTCCATCTCAGCATATGACAGCCCCAGCTTCTGAGCCTCTTTGTCCTCCCATGATCTTGAACTCATACATGACTCTTCCTTCTTTTCACCTCACAACATAATAATTCATCCTGCTGAGTTTGCCTTCATGTGGGTAGCTACAATCCAATCAACTATTTAGCATCACCAATACTAGCTCCACTCTGGTCCACCCTGTCTCACTTGGATGATTACTGTAGCTTCTGTATTGTTGTTCTTTGAGCATTTCATACCGCCTCCATTTCTCCCCAACTCTAACACCCTTCCCTATCCACCATTTTTAATTAAAAAAAAATATTTCAAGACCAAATTGTGCTACCCAAATATTCATGCCTTCCAGCAGAGGATACAGTCTTAGAGAAAATTGATCCTTCCTTTTCCGACAGCTAACAAGTGCCAATGATTCCACCACTAGGAATGAGAGTGCGTGCCTAAGTCAGAAGGTGGACTATAAACTGAAAAGCACAATGTCATGAAAGGTGTGGGACTTGATATCTTTTCCTTTCAGAATGTCTTAGGAAAGTGGGAACAGGGTCTCTTTGTTCAAAGATAGTAGTATCCCTCTATTTGAAGGTGTTTCATTGTGTCTCTATTCACACATTGGGCTAAGGGAGGAGTATGGTGGCTGTCCTGCACATTGTGGGATCCCTAAAGTGTAATATCAAAACTCCCTCCAGGAGTTGACTCATGTCCCCAGGGGAACGAGTCACTCCTTGGCCCACCACTGCAACGGAGTCTCTCTGTTCCTTGTCTAGAACTATGAGCATGACAAGATTAGTCTTCATGTGACACCCTAACCAGTTTCCAGACTCACATAGGCCTGGCAGGTAAGGGTCATGTTTTTAAAACTTTAAAAAGGCAATGCACAGTATTTTGTTTAATGTGGTATCATTTGGTTTCTAAAATCAACTAACAATCTACCTATATAGTAAAAGACCTGGACATATCTGGACCAACCTGTTCACAGTTATCACACTGAGATCGTAGGCTGGAGAAGCAATAGGAGAGGTGGTGATCTTACAAATAACATGTTTCTGCCATGGTTTGACTTATTAGACAGCAAAATACTGTTTCCCAAATATTTTTGTTGATGACAATGAACAATGCAGACATATTAGGGTACACAGCTTGTGTAGACCTAAAGCTAGACAGGGCAAAGGAAAACAAGATGAAACATGAACTGTCCTCACACGAAGCCACCAACCTTCTTGCAAAGATCAAGAAGTTAGGAAGTGGGCTGAGGGTTTAGCTCAGCAGTCTGGGGGTTGTATAGCACAGGCAAGGCTCTAATTCTAGCCTTGCAACCACAAAGAAAAAGTGGGCAGTGGTTAGATGTTCTAGGAATGCACATGTGAGTTCTTGGACCTTAAAGTGTTGAAGAAGTTAATTCTGAGTCAATCACGTTGTGTGTGCGTGAGCGTATGCATGTGTGCTGCTGCTGCTGCTGTGTATGTGTGTGTGTGTGTGTGTGTGTGTGTGTGTTTATGTGTGTGCATGTGCATCAGGTGAATGTTTGCAGCTTTTTGTATGTAGGTTTTGAGGAATTTAACTCATGACCCCATGCTCATGCACTAAGCACTTGACCAACTGAACCACCACCCCAGACTTCCAGACACAGCAACTCTGAAAGTTTATAAACACCCAGGACACTGTTTCCCAAGCTCACTGGGTGAAAATGACCTGGAATCTACACCGCAGATACAGGATCTGAACATGGAGGTCTGTAGCATGTGTCTTAAAAGTTCTTATTAATAAAATCAAACCTGAGCCGGGTATTGGGGTGAACACTGGATGGTCAGAGAGACAGAATAAGCCACAGCTATCTCACCTCGCTGGATCCTCAGCTGGTCTTGTTTCCTCAGACTGGAGGCCTCTGAGTCCTCATCCAGGATGGGTCTCAGCTGAACTGCTGCTCGAAGCCTGAATGCTTAACCAGCCCAAATTCTTCTCCAGGCCAAATGCCTAACCAGGCCAAATGCCTCGAGTTTCTTCACGCCTTATATACCTTTCTGCTCTCTACCACCACTCCCTGGGATTAAAGGCTGGTTTACTGGGATTAAAGGCGTGTGTCACCACGTCTGGCCATTTCCAATGTGGCCTTGAACTCACAGAGATCCAGAGGGATTTCTGTCTCTGGAATGCTAGGATTAAAGGCGTATGCTACCACTGCCTATCCTCATGTTTAATATTGTGGCTGTTCTGTCTCTGACCCCAGATAAGTTTATTAAGGTACACAATATTTTGGGGAACACAATACCACCACAGAGGTCAGGGAAGGGTGGGAAAGAAATTTGATTTTTAACAAATTAATCAGGAGGATGTTTTCTTTATTAGATTTTATTTTATTCATAGTATCTTCTACACAGTATGCACTCAATAAATATTTTTAGTCATTTTGGACTGAATCAAATGGAAAGTAAATGACTTTTTCCTTGTAGATGTGATGTAGAAAGCAAAGGTGTGAGTCCTTTGAGCTTCTTATGTCCCGTCATAAACCTGTGTGGTCTGGGTAAAAACAGAATAGCATTCAAATTAAAAAGTGGTGTAGCAGCCTTCAGAAATAAGTCTGTCTTTCATCATGGCAAATAGCCCACATTCCTCTGGATTTCAGAACGGAAGCCTAATCTGGCAAATTCTGTTCATCTGAGAAATGTTTGAGAGAAAATGATCATTAAAATATCACCAGACAGGAGCTAGAGAGATGGTTCAAGAGTTAAGAGCACTGGCTGCTTTTCCAGAGGACCAGGGTTCGATTCTTAGCACCCACAGGTCAGCTTGCAGCCATCTATAACTTAAGTGCCAGGGTATCTGATGCCCTTTTCTGGCCTCCAGTGCATGGGCATGATACCCAGACATACGAAAAAGCAAAATAACTCATACACATAAAAAAAAAATTGAGTCAATCTTTTTTAAAGCTCATGGAGTTATTCAATCTTCTTATTCCATTTTAGAGACTTTAGGAGATCTTCCTAAAGAGGATATCTGCCTACAGCAGCATCTTCACCCCAGCTACGTGAGCCTGGGGCCATCACAGCATCATCATGTTACCCAGGGGACCCTGGGGCAGTCACAGCATCATCTCCATGCCAGCCAGATGGAGGGGACTGATAACATTCACAAACTTTTAAAAACATCCCGGCTTTCAAATTTCCAATCACTTGGAGCTTGAAGCATGTTCCAACCCGAAGGGGATGTGTCATAAGTGACAGCTTGCACAGGGAGATAGGAGTGTCTCTCTACATCGTCTATAAAAGGAAGATGGCTAAGACAACTGGAAGGTGTTAGTGTATAACAAACAGGAAAAACAGGCTTAAAGCAGTAAATAAATACTAATTGGTCTTATGAGAAGGCTGTTTAGTTTGTACTTAAAGGATGAAATTTTTGGAAAACGGTACACTAAAGGCTTCCTTTCAAATTATAAATTTTTATCCAAGGAGCAAATTGTCTTAAAGTCTCCATTTTATTACTTGGCACTGTTTTCACTTTATGGAATATTTTGCATTATATTTTAATTAAAGTTATAATTACAGAACTAAATATAATTAGCTTCTTTCTTCAAAAGAAATTGGGAGTGAACTTACTTTATTAAATTTTCCATTTGTTTCCTGTAGTGTTACATAGTTTATTCTAATTAATTGAAAGAGAGCTCATAAATATTTTATCAACATGGGAATGTGACTAAATGCTCAGGGATTTCCCCCTTATTTTTAAATTTTATACCCCTCAATTTGTGGCTTGTGCTCAGATAAATGCACATGGAACCGAAGCCTGTCATGATCTGGTTCCCTCTTAACCGGTGTGTAACATGGTGGAAACACTAATTCCTGCAGTCTCTTTTCCTTAGGGTTTGCATGTAGACGTCCTCCCAAAGGAAGAGAGAGTGTTGTCACGCTTTGTTCACCTTTCATGAGTTGATGCAAAGATGGACATCACAGTACCTCTGTTTGCCTCATCACCCCTTCCAGCCGGAAAACAAGTATGTCCTCGTGGGCAGGGCTCACCTTCGTTTTGTTGACCCTCCCTCCATTCATAGCCTTGGAAACAGCCCCCAGCACAAGCAAGACTCTCAAGAATATTTCTGGAGTTGATGAATGGACCCAAAATTTCTAGAATGGTTCCTTAAGCAGACTAGCGCTGGATGATTTAATGTTTAGCTTGTATAATCCTTTAGAGGACTCCGTGACCAGTAAGAAAGCATCCTCAGCTGCTTGGCAGAAGGCTGTGCAAGAAGCAAATCAAGTTTCTAATGCTACCCATGCTGTTTGGCTGAGGATCATTTTTCTTTTTTAATGTATATTTATTATGTTTACAGTGTTCTTTATCCATGGTATGACTGCATGCCAGAAGAGGGCACCAGATCTCACCATAGATGGTTGTGAGCCACCATGTGGGTTGCTGGGAATTGAACTCAGGACCTCTGAAAGAGCAGTCATTGCTCTCAACCTCTGAGCCATCTCTCCAGCTCTGAGAATCATTTTTCATCTGCTATCTCATGAGACTTTTCTACAGCATACATGCCAGGAAACTCAACTGTATGTGTCTTAATGACTCCAAGGAAAAGAAACATTAAATGCTTGAGAGTGTGGTTGGTGAGACCAACATCATCAACACAGGTGCAGAGGCCCAATCCTGACTAACTCAGTCATGAGTCACTGCTCTTTGATTCCATTCCTTTATAGGTCCACTGTAGACAGCCATATCACTGCGTTGACTGTGTATATTGCTGTGCATATATGTTGTTGTATTGGGCTGCAGAAGTTGAGTCAATACAGAAGGAAGTGGCGAGTGACACCTCTAAGTATTCCTTTCTGTATAGTTTTGACTTTCTGAAATCCTTAACCCTCTACCTATCAAAAACAAATGTTGAAATAGAGTGGACTAAAACAGAAATGAAGGGACTGTATGAATTCAGTTGTATTTCAAATAAAGGCCATGGTCACCTTGTAATGGACACAGAGAGAGGGAGAGAAGGAAAAAGAGACAGAGAGAAAGGAAAATGAACAAACAAAAGAGAGAGGATGTTGGATGAGGGATGGGTGGGCAGAAGGTACATGTTTAATTTGGAACAGAGAGGAACAAGGAGGGCTGTGGTGCCTTGAATGAGAATGGTCTCCAGGGCTCACACATTTGAATGCTTGATCCTTACTTAATAGAACTGTTTTAGGAAGGATTAGGAGGTGTGGCCTTGTGGGAAGGCATGTGTCACTGGGCTTTAAAGTTTCAAAAATCCCAGGCCAGACCTAGTCTTTCTCTCTCTGACTTGAATTTGAGAATCAGATGTGAGCTCTCAACTCCTGCTCCAGCACCACCACACATGCCTGCCGTGGCCACTCTCCCCACCGTGAGGAACATGGACTAAACCTCTGAAACTGTAAGCAAGCCCACACTTAAAGTCTTTCTTTTATAAATTTCCTTGGTCATGGTGTTTCATCACAGCAATAAACAGTAATCAAGACAAGGGTATAAAATTTATCAACAAATTGTCAACTATTTTTTAATAAACTTGATTTCTATGGAGAAAAAGAAAAACATGAAACCATTTGGGATGTATTATAGGATCAGAAATATGAGCCCATCATGATGGTGAAAGCTGGAATCCCAGCATTCAAGTGACCAAGGAAGAAAGATCATGAATCTGAAGCCAGACTGTTGTGAGAAAGAGAGAAAAGAGGAAGATGAAGGAAGGGAGTAAGAAGGAAAACTGGATAAATATGGTGTCAGGGTTCCCCATGAGGAAGGATATACACACAAATATGAAATGGAGAAAGACAAGAGGGTGTAGGAATAGAACGGAAATAGGGAGAATGAGTGTAAATTAATGATTTCACATATATGCATGTATTTGCATATGTGTGTACATGCTTGATCATATATGTACATATGTGAGTGTATGTGATTCTATAAATGCATATATATCTACTAACTCAATGAGCTAACAGGGACAGTAAAACCACTGTGCCTACAGCCTGCTTGGCAATACTATTCCCAGTAACTGAACCAGAGCACTTTGGAGAACTGGCTCCTAGAACATCTCCTTATTCTATAAAGTAAATGGTCAAAGAATTGCCAGAATATTCCCAAGGATGCAGAAGTCAGTACCCCATCAACCAAAACTATGGGGCAATATTGACATCAAAATACATACTGTGAAATTCTAAGATGAAACATTCTGTAAATAAAAAAATGAATTTATTGTTTCATAAAAAGTGCAGTCAGACAGACAGATAGGGATCTTGCTTGTAGAAGAAAGCCATGTGCTGGTAGAGTCCTGGGTTAAAAAGTCAGCAATTGGCATCGTTGGGATTTGACTCATCAATAGATTTTATTTGAATGACCATTTTCATGTGCTGACAATGGGCTGTGTGGAAGGGCCACCATGTGAGAGGCACTCCATACCCTGACCTTAGATAAGTGAATTCCCCTACAACACAAAAGGACTTCATAGTTTTCCCTGTGCAGCCCTCCAGGTCATCCAGTCCAATGCAGAGGCTCTCACTGGACTTCTGTGAATTTCTCTTCATCCTCTCTCATTCCTGTTCTCTTTCTTTTCCTTCTTCACTCCATTGCTCACTCCTCAGTTACTTTGAAGCCTTTGTATCTTTCATACATAGATCAAAAAAATTATCTATCACATGAAGACAGATGCCTCCTGGCTTCCTTTTCTCCAGGTTGCTTCCTTATATTCCAGAATTTTCTACCCTTTCTTCAACCCTCATCTTACATGGCCTTATCCCTTTGCAGCATTGCTAGGCTTTGCAAAACATTTTCCCCACACAGTCTCAGACCATCTATGTTCATTCTGTGAACAATGTGCCTCTAACCACACTTCCTTCACTCCCAAAGACCCTGGAGAGAAGAGGCACCAGGGAATCCAGGGTGAGAAGGAATAAGAACAAGAGCCTCGAGCACAAGCTTAGCTTTTATTCCTCACCCAGCTGACATCATGAATTCAGAGAAACATAACCCATGCCTGTTAAAAGTTTCTGGTGAGCATTTAAACACCAACAGAGGCGACTGGGGAGATGGCTAAGTGGTCAAGAGCATGTACTCCTTTTTAGAGGACCCAAGTGTGGTCCTCAGCACCCTCATCAGGGCTCAGAACCTCTTGTAACTTTCAGCTTCGTGGAATCTTATGCCCTCTTGTGGCTTCCATGGGCACTGCACTCATGTGCACAAACACAAACATTCACATGTATACTTGATTAAAATAAAAAATGTCGGGAGGGGGGAGAACGGGGGAATCTATGGCTGATATGTAAAGTTGAATTATATTGTAAAATAAAGTAAAATAAATTCAAAATAAATAAATAAATAAATGTTTTGAGGGGCTGGAGAGATGGCATGGCAGTTAAGAGCACTTGTCTCTCTTTCAGATGACCCATGTTTGATTCTCAGCCCCCACAAGGTGTCTCACAACTGTCAGTAACTTCTGTTACAGGGCATCTGATACTCTCTTCAGACCTGCATGGGCCCCAGACACACATATGCTTCACATACATACATGCAGGCAAAACATTCATATGTACATAAAATAAAATTTAAAATATTTATTAAGTGTTTTATTTAATAGTAATACATGCATACAACATGTTAGAGTCCATCCACCCCCCATTCTCTTCTCTCCAATTCCTTTCCTATCCCTGGCCCACATTTTTCCCTCCCAACATCACATACTCCCTCTGTTATTAAATTTAGCATCTACTGAGTCCCTTTAGTGCTGCCTGTGTGTGTATGGGTCTCAGACCACCTACTTTAAATAACAACCCGAGGCTTGCTTTCAGCTCCTGGTCTGCTCCAACCTCACTTTCAGCTGCGACTACGCACAGCCTGCGAGTCTTTTGCGCTTGTCCATATTGACTTTGCTTCTATATGAAATATTTACATATGTTTATCACTTCGTCATCATTTAGCACAGCATCTGTTTGCCAAAAATGAGTCAGGCCCCAGCCACAGCAGCTTGTGGGATCACGTGAGATTTCAGAGGAAAGAGCAAACTGGCTTCCTGGGAGGTTCCCTTAGAAATGAGTTGCTTTCATCTGAGTAACCTGACGTCTCATGCCACCCACACACTCAAATACATACTACATGGCTCCCTTCACTTCACGTTTGATGCCACCTGTGGGACGTGGAAAGGAGTGTGGCGTGCCTATGTGGCTGTGAATATGAAGTCGAGGGAGACAAGAATGTGATAGTCACTTCCTGTCTGAAAGATGGGAGGGTGCCCAGAGCCAACATCAATGACAGGGAGAGGACAGCCTTGGGGACAACAGCTGTCACACCCAGCTCAGCAAATTTCCCACGCACCAAGGAGCTTCCCCGCTCATCTCAACCCTTTCTGCTCATTACCCATGAGCAGAGCAGCAAATGCCATCAGAAGTCACCATGTTGTAGCCGTAGAAGCAGCAGCTGAGCTGCCTCCTAGCCTTCCAGCGATGTTAGAAGTGCGCTGTTGAGTAACTGACCTTATGCCAGTGCAGTCAAGTTCCGTCAAAACAGATGGGAACTAGGATTCAGGAGCACAGGACTTAGCGACGGAGAAGTTTCAGAGTCTGAGGGTGGAGGAGAAAACAGAATAAAGACTAGGAAAGAGGAGATAGGGAGAGGGGGCCCAGTGGGTAAAAGTGCTTGCATGCAAGAGTGGGGACCTGAGGACACACTCCCAGAGCGTATGTAAAAGCTGGAGTGTTAGCATGTGTGTGTGACCTCCGTGCTCCCACAGTGAGATGGGGAGCACAGACAGACAACTCTACAGAAGCTCACAGCCAGCAAGCCTGATGTACACAGCACCAAAGAACAGGAGACCCTGCCGCCAATAAGGTCAAAGGCAAGGGCCAACAATGGAGGATGTCCTCCAAGCTCCACACACCAAGCATGAGTACTAGTGATGCCTGCACTCACACACAAACAGCACAATCACATGTGTGTAAGTGGTGTAAGTGTGAATGCACACACACACACACACACACACACACACACACACTTTTTTAATTAAAATTTTTTTAAAGTAAAGAACCATGCTTGGGCATTGTCACAAACAAGGAAGTCTAACTTTGGCCTGAAACCTGGGTAGAAAATGACTTGGTGTTTCTCACCCTTCCTAATGCTGCAAACTTTTAATACAGTTCCTCATGTGGTGGTGACCCCCAATCATAAAATGATTTCATTGCTTCTTCATAACTGTAGTTTTGCTACTATTGTGAATCATAATGTAAATATCTGTGTTTCCAATAATCTTAAGCAAGCCCTGTGAAACACAACTCAAAGGTTGAGAACATCTGTTCTAGAGCATAAACATCCAATGACTTGCCCTCTATTGCAGAGAACTAGACATTTGAATCCTCCATCAGTCATTCACAAGTTACTGCTGACTAACATGGGGATGTGGGCTTACCACAGTCAGGAGGCAGCTGTGAGCCATGAAACGCTCAGTATAACTTGAAACATTTGCCCAGGACCATTTGAGGGAAATCTATTTGGGAAACCAACAAAGCACCAGGTTTATTGCTGAGACATCCCTCCTCAGGGATTCTTAAATCCTCTAGTATGTAGTCATTGTTGGACTAAACAACCCCTGCTACGTAAGCCAATCTAGTAAGTCTCCTCTTGTGATATGTTCACTCTACCAGTTAGGTTCCCTGAGAGAATCCTAATACACATGCCTCTTTCTTCATTCATTCTACTTGAAAACACTTCCCAGGTAGATAGGCTGTACCCATGCTCTTTATAGTTCCTCTTTGTCAGAGAAAATCAAACTAAGGTCATTATGATAGGAATTTTCATATCGCCAAAAGTTACTCTATTGGTTACTTTTGTATCTCTGTTACCAAAATTCCCGACTAACAACTCAAGCGCAGGAATTATGTATTGTACCTCATGGCTTCAGCAGGTTCAGTCTGTCATGGATGGAAAGGCAGTGCCAAGCAGAGCATTTTCTTAATAGCAGGCCAGAAAGCAGAGCAAAGGGAAAGCTGTCTACCTTTTTCTCCTATTGCATTTCATCTGAGCTCCCAGCCCTTGGATGGCACTACCTAATACCTTCTCTGAAAACACTCCCAGATACACCCAGAGGTGTGACTCACCAATCTCTAGGTGGTTCTCCATACACTCGAGTTGAAATGTATGAAGATTCACCATTACATTTATCTGTGCCCACAGGCTCCAATGAAGTAGCTTTAAGAAACAATGGAAGATGGTGTTTGGGGAAAAGAATGAATGAATCCCTTTCCTGTTTCTATCCATGAAATGTAAGTCAGTTTATCCATTGACACACCTTATTGTCTAATTCCCACAGCTCTGTTTTTAAAGTAGGTACAATTGTCTTTGTTTTGCATGAATTTTGAGAAGGTCAGAGGAGGAACCTGTGCTGTCAAAGCCTCCCTCTGCTGAGGTTCAAGTTCACAAAATGATTTTTAAAGCCAATGAATGTTCTTACCCACCAAGTCATCCAGCCTCACTTGAAATTTCAGAAGTACTCCACCAAAAAACATTTGCTTATTTCTGAACTTGAAGGTAAGGTACCTGAGCTAACTCAAGACAGAATTTGTGGGTCACTTCTTCTGTGAAAATAGGTGCCCCCCTTTCCTCCTATCACCAGCAAGACGAAAAGGGCAGAGAGCATACTCTGTTGTTAAACTGACAACATTATTGATATTTTCCAAATTATTACCAGAAAGACCTGGCACTCACATGTTTTATTTAAGGCAGTTTCTGCATTGTTTGGACATTAGATTATTTATGTCAAAAACAGTATATTGGGTGAACATTTATTCACCCAGTAACATTTATTAGTTACAACCCAGCAGTTTTAAGACCAGAATAAAGAATTGCAAGAGGGAGGGGAAATGGCCAAGTATCATTTTTCTGGTACTCTCCCTGACAAGCAGAGATTTCGTTCAAGTTATAAACTAAATCCCCAACATTTGCTTGGTAGGCTTGCTACAGATCCCTAAGTGACCAGCTGCTAGGAATACACAGTAATTCAGGGAACCAGGACAATGTCAACCACTGTTTGTGTACAGGAGGCTGGGCTGTGGGGTAAGTAGTTATAAAAACATGGTCACTAGGAAGCTTTTTGGGTAACTAGGACATAACACCAACCATCTGCAATGTTAGACTACTTTGCTTCCTTAATACAGCAGACATTAAGCAGAACTACTAAGGGTTGGGAGAACACTGAATATGGCCAGGTTACACCTATCTGATCACAGCATATTTTGTCTATTATAAAAGTCTCTGTGTGTGATGAGAATTGAGCAAAGGATATTTATAAAAATGTGAGTGTGGTTCACTTTTCCCAGCCCTGGCCTATGCCATTCCATTCATCAGCATAGAATATGTTCCTTGGAGGCTGACAGAAAAATGTCCATGAGGAGGTCCACCACATGCAGATTAGCTAGCCAGTGCACATCAGTCATGTCTAAGCTACTGATGTTGTTATCTGCAACAGGCCACTTACAGCTTTCCCCGGGTGGTGCCTTTTTCTACACACACACACACACACACACACACACACACACAGGTAGAACGCAAAGGACTCCAGGGGGACAGCAGACACAGTGGAATGAGAATGTCTGTCAGACTACAAGGCTGTAAACTTACATTGCCGTGAATCTGGAATGACAAGCCTAACTCACAGGAAGGGAAGTGCCACTTGAATTACACACAGTCCCCTCCAAAAAACTTGCATAAACCAGTTAAGTAGCCTTGACCATCCCATGTTGCCTCTATGCTACATAAATTCAGCCCAGAACTTTTAATTCTCTCCCATTTATTCTCCTTACCATGTGAACTGAAACTGTTTCAATTATTTAACATTTATTTGCTGAATGTTTTCTCCTTTGAATGGGTATCTCCATAGAGCATCATCAAGATCTAAGTGACAGCCACAGTAGTTTTTACCATAGATAGCTCACCAAGTCAAATCATTTTCCCATCATAAAGACGGGTAATGAGAGTCAAAATGTGTTGTCTTGGTTAGGGTTTACTATTGCTGTGAAGAGACACCATGACCATAGCAACTCTTATAGAGAAAACATTTGGGCTGGAGAAATGGCTCAGTGGTTAAGAGCACTAAATGCTCTTCCAGAGGACCGGGGTTCAATTCCAAGCACCCACATGGCAGCTCACAACTGTCTATGATTCCAAGATCTGACATCCTCACACAGACATACATGCAGGCAAAACACCAATGCACATAAAAATAAAAATTAATAAATTATTAAAAAAAAGAAAATGTTTAATTGAGGGTGGCTCACTTACAATTTCAGAGGTTAGTCCATTATCATTATGACGGAGCATGGCAGCATGCAGGCAGATGTGGTGCTAGAGCTGAGAGTGCTATATCTTGCAGGCAACAGGAAGTTTACTGACTCACACTTAGGAAAGCTTGAGCAAAAGAGACCTCAAAGCCCAATCCCACAATGACATACTTTCTCCAACCAGGCCATACTCACTCTAATAAAGCCACACCTCCTAATAGTGCCACTCCCTATGAGCTTATGAGGGCCAATTACATTCAAACTATCATATGTTTATTGACCATTATATGTAATCAGTCTCTTGCCAACACAACTGACACAACTATCTATGTAAATTAAAAAGTAGATGCTGGGATGGAAAGATGGTTCAGAGGTTAAGAGCATTTGCTGCTCTTCCAGAACACTCAAGTTCAGTTCCCAGCACCCACATTAGGGCTCACAACCATCTGTAACTCTGGATCTCCATGGAACACAACATCCTCTTCTGACCTCCATGGGCATTGCATTCATGTACACACACACACACACACACATAATTACAAAAGAAAAAAATCTTTAAATGTAAATTTCACCTGATGTCATGGGGCTTGTATTAGTTTCTTTTCAAGAGCTATGTAAAATGCCATGACCAAGATAACTTATAAAAGAAAGTGTTTCAATTGGGCTTATGGTTTCAGAGGGTCAGAGTCTCTATCACGACAGACAGTTTGGCAGCCAGCAACAGGCATGTTGGCACTGGAGCAGCAGCTGAGAGTTCACATCCCAATCCACAAACAAGAAGTAGTGACTGAGAACACAGGGATGGGCATGAGTCTTTTGAAACCCCAAAACCCATCCCAATGACAAACCTCTTCCAACAAGACCACACCTCTTTTTTTTAATTAAGAAAAAATTTTTATTCATTTTACATACCAAAGATCCCCTTCTTCCCTCCTCCTGCCCCTCCAGCCTCCCATTCCCAACCCACTCCCCATTCCCTCCTACAAGAAGGTAAGGCCGCCCAAGGGGAAGTACATTTAGTAGAGGCAGGTCCAAGCCCCTCCCCCTGCCTCAAGGTTGTGCGAGGTATCCCATCATAGAAGTGGACTCCAAAAGGCCTGCTCATGCACCAGGGATGGATGTACTCACTCATAAGTGGATACTAGATGTAAAGCAAAGGATAACCAGACTACAACCTACAGCTCTAGAGAAGCTAGCTAACAAGGAGGACCCAAAGAGGGATGAATGGATTGCCCTGGGAAGGGGTAATAGATGAGATCTCCATGAGTAAACTGGGGATGAGGGGTGGGCAATAGATGGTAGTAGAAGGCCACACCTCTTCATCCTTCCCAAACAGTTCCACCAACTGGGGACTAAGTATTTGAACATAAGAGCCTGTGGGGACTGTGCTCTCTCAAACCACCACTGAGCTCATGTGTAAAAGCCCAACACATGTTCATACCACTATTGCACCAGTGGGTATGTCTTGCCAGGCCAGTCATTATTATAGCTTGCGGAGTTCACAGCTGGGTAAGATTAATTACTGCATAGCACCTTCCATCACTGTGAAAGCTGTCCAGCAGGAAGGAAACTTCCAGGCCCGTACAATCTTACTTTCACCATGCTGTATGTATGTGATGTCATTAGCAATAGAGCCTTATCATACAGCTCTGGAGGCAACCAAGAGCAATGCCAATATCTTATAATGTTTGGGGGTCTAGGGAATCCCATTGGCCAACAACTTCAAAAGAAGTAACCCATTCTTGATGACGGGCTTTCTATCTGGTGTCTAGTGGGATCATAGTTCTTGTTATAGGGTAGCTCCATTTTAAATATGTGTATGTATATATTGTGTATGTATATATTGTGCATATATGTGTGTGTATATGTCATATGTATATATTACATGCATATACATGAAGTTCCTACAATAGTATGTTTCTATATGACTGTTCCAAAAGTTTAGTGTTCTTTGTCCCTCCTCATACGCCCTCCTCTACTCTGCTCTCCCACTCCCACCTCAATTTAACCCTTTCTGTCCTGTTAGTCTCCTTTAACTCTTTATGCCACTGCATTCTCTTTCCCCTCCCTTGAACCCCACAACCACCCTTTATAGCCCTTTAGTAATTTATTCACATAAATGGGCTTTCCACATGAAAAACACACATCTGCAGATTCAAAGCTAACAACCACCAATGAGGAAAAAAATAAAAAGAGTATATGAAGGTAGGAGTGGAAAATGGCGAGGAAATATAGGAAGAAGTTGGGGGGGGAAGGGAATGGGGAGGTGGATTTGGTCAAAGCACAGGATGTTAATGTCTACAGTTCTCAGTAAATTCTTATAATAAAGAAAATAACAATTGTTACCATATTTTGCTTGTTTGTTTGTGTTTTGGTGTTTTGAGACAGGGTTTCTCCATGTAGTTTTGGTGCCTGTCCTGGATCTCGCTCTGTAGACCAGGCTGGCCTCGAACTCACAAGATCCGCCTGGCTCTGCCTCCTGAGTGCTAAGACTAAAGGCATGCATCACCGCCACCCAGTGAAAATAACAATTGTTGAGAGTTTTTTCAAAAATAAAACAATTCATGGGGATGGAGAGATAGCTATCCAGCTAAGAGCATTTGCTGCTCTTGCAGAGGACCCTGGTTCAGTTCCCAGAACGTGCATGGTGGCCACAACTGCTTGTAACTCCAATTCCAGGGAATCTGATGCCACTTTTGGCACCTGACCTCCTGAGGTTCTGAACACACATGGTACACATACATACATACATGCTGGCAAAATACTCATACACATAAAATAAATATTTTTTTAAAAACTTTCCAGCTGTTATTTCCTAGATGAAGCCATCTTTTTTTCAGCTCCTTTGAAAATCTACTGGAATGGATTTTTTTATTCTTTGCACAGGTTTATCTCACATTCCTTTTGTTTTCTACTGTATTCTCCAATAGACTACCAGATGTTAGCCACCTCTTTGCTCTGGATACCTACCTATCAGAGTCACTGGCTCAGAGACTAAAAACACCACTAAACTGATCTAAATAGGAAAGTCCATTAACAAACCCTCAAAGGCATACTTTTAACCAGATACTCACAGGAGCTGCTATAGGAGATAATGAAGACATTAAGAAGAAGAAATACCTGTAATGTGAATTGCAAGGCAAGAAAAGGTCCTTTCATTCATTCATCCATCAACCAACAAAAATATTAAGGGTCTATGGTGAAAGTAACAGGAGAGACAAGGGGTGGGAGGCTCCTACTTGGTAGACTAGGGAATTAGGTACCACTAGACACATACAAATGACTTTTAATACCCAGTCACAAAGAAACTTCAGGAATAGTAGAAATGGGAATGGGTAGTCAGGAGAGGCCTTAGTTAGCATGAATATGCCACACCAGTGGCCAGGACCCACACTGGTGCTCTTCTTCTGTATTCCATTAACTATTAGGAACATTTTCCTAAGGTTTTGTTTCAGGTGTGAGACTCTTTTAAAAGTTAAAGTCACTTAAATACTACTGTTATGAGAAGATGATAAAGTAATATGTTCATCCTAGCATCCCCAGGAAACTTTTATAGTTTTCAAAATGCACTTTAAATAAAAGAAAGCTTATCAATGTAATTTTAACACCATTTATTTACAGATACACTTTTGCTGAAACTGTGCTTGTAAGTTCCATATAATCATCTCAGCCATGTTTCAAAAACCAAAAGCTCAAAACTTTACTATCTCTAGTATTTGAAGTGTGAACATGTGTATGTGTTTACACTGACATAGACACATGGAGAGACTAAGAAGCAAAGAGACAGCGTAACAATGTGGATCCAGAGAGATTATAGATTGCATTGTAGGTGTGCCCTCATGGACAATCACATCACCTCATTTATCTGTATGACTATTTTTACAGCCGTAACAATTCCATATTATGTTACGTTGTTATTTGGAATCATAACCTGCTATGTAAAACTCCTAGCAGAAAACATGGCACATGAAAGAAAGCCATGGTGTTACCAGTTTGTAGAGTCAAAGCATGAGCAATAGCAGCCATAACAAGCCAAACTTGGCCACCTGTACTTAAGAGACAAATTCAGTAGACAAGTTAGAATTAAAAGCAAAGAAAGATTTATTCAATGTGGTCCCATTGGGAGAAGGAACAAAGAGTCCAGAGACAGCCCCCAAGTCATCTTCTGGGGTCTTGACATGAGGTTTAGGTTTAAATAGAGGACAAGAGGTCTGCATAACTAAACAGTCCTGGGTTAATCTGTGGTCCTGTCCATCATGGATCCACTCCCCTTGTGCAAGTGGTCTGACAAACTGACAAAACTGGGTACAGTCTCTTCCAGGAGACAAGCTCCTCCTCTGGCTGGTAATAGAATTCAGCCTTTTGTACTTTCAGCATGAAAATCCAATTCACTAGGGTCCATTGTCTCAGCAGTCTATTGGCCAAAGGGAAAGATACAAGAGTCCCTTTAGAATATCTTCATTTCTGCAAGGATAATGATGACATGATAAAAATGGGATTATGATTATTGTATTTCCATACCCTAATCCTTCTCATCACAATTCTTCTGCTAACCACCTCCCCCTTCCCAGTAGGCTGCAATGAACTCTGGTGAAGACAGCATTAAGAATAGGTGAAGACCGGAAAATGTTTACCTCATTGGGGTAACCCAGACCCCTAAAGACAAACACCTCATGTTCTCTCTTATTTGTGGATCCAAGCTCCAATTCTTTAGATTTGAGTATCTAACCTGGAATAACCACCGAAGCTAGGAAATTACAAAGAGATCATGGTGAAAGAGAAGGGAAAAAAGGAACTCCATAGTGGAGTTTTGTGAACCATTAAGGGGGAAATGGAAAGAATGGGGGATGGGGGCAGATGAAAGAGAGGGTAATACCCAGAAGGAAGGAGAGAGGCAAGCTAGATAACACAAAGGGTGTTTGAGGAAACTATGGGGAAATATACCATTTTATAAGCTTACTTAAATAGATATAATATGTACTACACACATATATGTATATGTATGTATATATACTTACACACAAACACACACACAGGAAGAGTTAGAAGGGGAGAGTAGGGGTGGAAATAATGTAAATATGGTACTAATGAAGTTATTTTTAAAAATTAAATTAAAAAAGAGTCAATAAGACAAGACAAACACACTGGCTCATGCTTCCAATCCAGCACTTGGGAGTGTAGAAGGAGAGGAAGTTCTGGGCCAGTTGGACTACATAGCAAGTTCCTGTCTCCAAAAACAGAAACTAAAACAAAACAAAAAGGAATGGACAAAAATACAAATCAAGAGTCTCTAAGAGTAATGATAGTATGGAAATCGATGGTGCATTTTGAGTCATTTTAACAGACTAATCTAATAAGTGCATGTGGTTGACCTCTGGTGGCCTAAGGTTCCTCATTTGCAAATCGGAAGTCATTTTTCCCTCAAAAACTTCTTCCAAAAGTTACATATATGTAATTTTTCTAACAGCTCCTAGAGCAGAGCAGACCCTTGAAAGTGGCAGCTATGACTGACTATACATATTATAATTAGCCATATATGCTTATTGGTTCCAGGAGGAGGACCCAATTGATCTTTGGTTCCAAAGTGCCCTGTGACAGAAAACAGTGAAGAAGTGGTACCTCTGCTCTCAGCATCCTTCTCAACCCTGGCACCTCACTGCCTCCCGTCTACATGGGTAGTTCTAAGACACCAAATCAGGTGTGGGAGAGCAGTGACCTGAAGGAGAGCTTGGGCCAGTTCAGGCTGGAGGGTGCCGCAGGCAGCTGCTTAAGGACATGAGAATTCAGGCATGAAGTGTGCTGCTCAGTTCACAGTGAATTAGATCTTTGATTCTTTATATTTCTTCCTTAATCCCCGTAGCTTTGATTTTAAGTAGCACTGGTTTGTGTGTAATTCTAACAAAGGCTTCTCTGAAAATCCAAAATACCTCTACTCGGTTATTATGCAGCCTTCTTTTATGGCCTTATTATATAGGAAGGTTTTGTTAAACAGATTTTTCTCTCTTGCAAATTAGTACAGAACATACTTTATTTTTGTGTGTCTCAGCAAGGTTTCTAAAATCCTTCCCACATCACAGTTCATTTAGACCAATTAGAATTCCATGAACAGAAGATAAACTACGTTATTAAAAAAAAAGGAGGCTGGGAAGATGGAGTGGTACCAGTGCTCTGGGAAAGAGTTTGGCAGTTTCTTCAGAAAACTAAACATGCAACCCAGCAATTACACTCCTAGAGAAATTTCCCAGAGAAATGAAAATTTATGTTCCCCAAAATTCTTCTGCATGAACTTTCACAGCAACTTTATTTGCAAAAGCTGAAAACTAAAATCATCGCAGGTGTTCTTCCAGGGGGGAATGATGTAACAAATGTGGCACAACCACGCTGCAGAGTACGTGCCACTGGATGTACCTGAGAAGGAAACGAAACTATTGACACTTCTGTGGATTATAGTGACAAAGCCAATCCCCAGGGAGCTATACAGTGTTGATTCCATCTCTATAACATGTTTGAAATGACAAAAATGGAGTGTACATTAGTAGATGTCAGGGGTTGAAACTAGGCAGGTTGATGAAATGATCATTTATTTTTAACACACAGAGGTCCCACAAACAAGTATAAACAAAAATCTGATTACATTGACTGAGTCATATGATAGTCAATATGCTAATTATGCTAATTATTCTGTACATGGGTTTTTCTGTATCATTCCTCATAGCTGCATCTTGATCTATAATATCACATAGCAAATAGTGTTTAACTTAAAAACAAACTAAATAAAGTCAGTAAGAAAAGAGGTGAACACTGAGTTTTAAAAGATGGCAGGTAAGCTAAAGTGCTTTGTGTCAAAAAACCCCAGACTAAGAAATGCAGCATCTCAGTGTAGAGAAAGGTGCATGTATTTATTGCATTGTCCTCATAGCTGTCTAAATTATATCCTGGAATGCTAAAACCCTCAGAATCTTTATTTTCTCTCTCCTTTACATCTGTGCTCCATCCATCAATAGATTCCAGAATCCAGAATTTTTCATCCTTTCCACTACCACCACAGGCTCTCAACTGATTTGTTCTAGCAGCCTTGTAAATGGTTTCCAAGTCTCTCTGCTTCTCTATAGTCCATTTCAGCACAGCAACTAGGCAATGCTTGAAAATCTATCAGATCATGGACCTGGCATTATGCCTCAGTGACTAAAAGTGCTTGCTACACAAACCTGGTGACCTGACTTCACTCCCTGGAACCCAGGGTGGAAGGATGAAACCAACTCTGGAAAGTTGTCCTCTGACTTCCATATGTGCACCATGGCATGCACACACACACACACATGCACACACACATACACACACACACACACACACACACACACACACACACACTCATAATAATAAAATTTAAAAATAAATTAATAAAACAATCACTGCTTTGATTGGAGGCTAGTTCAAACCATGCTACATGAGGCTCCTCTTTCAGAACCCACTTATAGCCTCATACACTAATGAACACTGTCCTGATAGGCAAAACCCTCCCTGGCACTTTCTGGGTTCCACACGATCTGACTCCCATCTTACTCTTCTAAACTTCTCCTTTTCTCCCCTTTACTCTGCAGCTCAAACACCAATGGTCTCTTTACTTTTGCTCAAATACATGCCTCAGGGCCTTTGCACTCTCTATTTCATCTACCTTAAACAGCTTTCCACAGACACCACACTCCACTCCCACACGTCTCTAGGTATGCAGCTGAAGGCATCCTTTCCACAGGTTTGTGTACCTTTCCCTGCCCCTATTTCTCTCCTGAGGAATTCAACATCACTCACAAACTTCTTGTTCATCTATTATTTTAGTCTTATCATTACAGATTGTGTTTACCAGCACCAAAACTATTGCCTAGCACACAGAGCACACTCTATTTGTTGAAAACAAACCTACATGAATAAAAAACAAAACAAAGAGATAATGCAGTGTCACACTGGTTAGAGTTTTGATGCAGATTCTCTCTCTCTTTGAGTCTAAGCCACAGACTTCCTATGCTCTGCCTGTTCATTTTAACAATGCATAACTCCATCACCAGATTATAAACGCCTACACATTACCCGCTGCTGCACTGGTTTGTTCAAATGGCTCCTCAGATGACTTCTCCATGAGATTAGGAGCTCAAGAGCTAAAGCTAGAATCTTGCTATTAGCAATTCTCTAGCATTACCTGAAAGTAACTATGGAACTAAGCACGTCCATCTTTGGCTGCCACAGGCTCTTCTGTTGTTCTCCCTTTGACATTTTGAGAATACATTCTCATCTTACAGTGACTGTGTCTTCTCTTTCAGAGGGAATTAGAACAGCATTCTGCTGCTCCAAGTTTTCCAATGAAGTAATAGAAATATCCTTTCACCTTTACCCCACTAACATCCTCCAAGGTTGAATCTTATCACCAAAAAGATGTGAGTCCAAAACAAAAGTGACTTCTTGGGAAAACTTATCACAAGAAAGAGGCAATAGTCTGAAGCCCACAGGAACAAGGGTAAGCTTGTGTTAAATCTTGCTAGCTATCTTGCCTTGCAGAATGACTGGAGCAGCCATATTTCTGCTAGACTTCAGAAATGCAGATTTGAATAACTCGCTTTAAAGCAAATCAGGTTACCTTTTTCTCTCACTGCTTCCACCCTGAAATGTAACTCTGAGTTTAAAGCTCTTGAATGTTGTTTTATGTGAAGTCTTTGGAGACAACTTTGTGTATGGCAGATTTGGTTTGTATGGCACTGACTTTGAAGAAAACGGTGAGGGCAGTAAGAAAACCAGGACAGGGGGTGGGGGGTTGAATTCTAAAGGAGACACTACTCTTAGGAAAGGAGTGCAAGCAGGAAGAGACAAGTCACATTCTGAGGAAGATGATAAAATACACTCGGTGCTGGAGGGAAGAAACCTGAAAACCATGGACTTCGTCTTCCTCCTGTAACATAGGAAAACTTCTTCCCCAAAGGGTAGGATACATTGCCCAAGGCCACAGAGTAAAGCCAGGACCACTCCACAGTAGCATTATACCAATGATGAGTCTAATGTCCATGGCGGTGCTCAAAGGTCATTAGAAATCACCATTCCAATTTCACATCACCATCCCTTTGAAAGCACTGTTTATACTACTCAGATGGAGGCTCATCACCACCCTATGGAAAGTCATGACTCCACTGCCCAGTTTCTTTCTTAACCTGCTCTCTCGTTGTTTGCTTTAATTGTAAGAGGAAGGCTTTTCTGACAAACTGTTGAGGGTACAATGCAGGATTGTCAAGAATAAGTGCATTGTGATAGCAGTTCTACCTAACTTTCCACCTCTCCACTAGCCATTCTCTAGTTCCTCTTCCAGCCAGCTGCCAATCTACTCCCTGCTTCCATGAGTTTGACTATTGTATGTGCCTCACACTATTCGAATCATATAGCACGCTTCCTTCTAATACCCTTAGTGCCCTTAGGGTTCATCCATGGTGTCATACAGCCATATGATAGGATTTCCCTCCCTTTCTTTGGCCCTACATAGCCAGGTTTTTCCATTTTGTAAAAGAATTTCTAAACTGTGGATTTTCTAGAAGCTGATAAGACCAGATAGTACATGTAGTCTCCTCCAATAGGATGAGAAGTAATGGGCTTCTTAATGAGTATTTCTTTCCAGATTCCATTTTTAAGTTAGCATTACATAGTGACTTTCATTATGGCATTTCCATATGTAGGTGTCATACTTTATTCTTATTTATTCCCACTCCCCACCTCTTATGGGTCCTTTTCCTCCATGGAAGAGCCCCCACTTCTATGTGCATGTCACATTGTTTCATTACTCCTTTTTCTCTCTACCACCCTTAGGATTCCTTTCTCCCCTCCTGTAGCCCCCTTTTCTACTTTCAAAAGCTTTCATTTCTAAGCTAAAGGAGATCCCATTCTATGTATTCTCAACACTTCAGTCCTCCCTCTGTCAATGGGCAATCAGGTTGCTTCTGAACTGACTACTGCAAGGAGTATGGAAGTGTCAGTGTTTCCCACACACTGATTCCACTTGCTTTACAGACCTGTGAGGAAGTGAGATTGCTGGGTCATATGTCACTTCTGCTTTTAATATTTTAAGTGCTTCTATGCTGCTTTCCATAGCAGCTTCATCATTTCATATTTCCACCAAGAAATATCCAAACCAATCTATGTACAAGTGCAACAGAATAATGTAAGTAACATGAAAGAGCAAAGCAATATGACTCCTACAAAAAAATAATAATAATCATGACTCATCAACTCCTGTACTCATCGATACTGAAATAGGTCAAATTCCAGGCAAAGATTCTAAACATTTTCTGGTAAAAATGACCAGTGACCTGAAAAGGGATATAAGCAAGACATAAATTCAATCCAGAGTCTGGAGAAGGAAGCCATCATCACAGAGGACAAAACAAAGTGAATGACAAAATCAGCAGTGAGTATAAAAAATTAACAACACTGGAAAAAATCAGCATGGTAACTGAAATTCTGAAAAAATGTTTAAATATTACAAATAAGAAACTAAAGGAGTCAAATAAAAAAACAGTGAAAATCATAATCAGTAGACTCAATACAGCAGAAAAGATAAAGGGATGGTGAATAAAGCTGATAAAATACTGCATTCAAATATCAATAAGGAAAAGAATGAGCATGACCACAATTCCCAAGAACTTTGGGATATGCTCAAGAGACTGAACATAAGAATTCAAAAGACAGAAGAAATTTAGGTAAGCACTAAAGACACAGAGAGTCTATTCAATGAAATTTTAGCAGAAATTTCCCCAAATCCAGAGAAAAAAAATAGACATTTCAAATATTTAAAGAGGTATTTAGAACCCCAAGAAGATATGACTAAATAAGAACCTCTCCCTGATACACTATAATCAGGGTGTCAGGGAAACAAAACAATGTTAAAATCTATAAAGGAAGAGTACTAATAGATTTACAAAAGCAGAAACATCAGAATTACATCACATCTCTTATCAACAACCCTTAAACTACTGATTCATGAAAGGAAATAACTGCCAACCAAGAGTACTATGCCAGCAAATCTGGCTTTTACAATTGATGAATAAGAACATTTCAAGATAAGCACAAACTGAGACAGTTCATGACTACCAAGCCAGCAATACATAAAATATTTAAAGGAATATATACACAGAGAAGGAAGAATATCTCGATCAAGTGAGCCCAGGAATGATAAAAGGAGAGCTAGGAAGGCATCTAACAGATCCAGCATTGAAAACCAGCAAACCCTTGCAATTAATGGAGGAGAAAGAAAAGGACAATAATGCAAACAAACCAGAAAACAACCAACAAAATTTTAGAAATTAGTAAATATCTATCCACAATTAATGAATGTGTAAATAAACTCAATTAACCAATAAATAACACAGAGTGGTCAAATGAATTAAAGAACAACTTTCTATTATCTCTAAGAAATATACCCCACTGGTAAAGACATCTATATCCTGGGATTCAAAGGATGGAAAACAATATGCCCAAAGTGAACAAAACCCAAAATCAAGTGGGCATAGTTGTTTTGATGTCTGATACAGTAGACTACTGATCAATATTAGTCAGGATAAATACATATTAATAACTGGAACAGTTTATCAAAAAGATATAACAGTACTCGGGAGGCAGAGGCAGATGGATCTCTGTAAGTTCAAGGCCAGCCTGATCTATAGAGTGAGATCCAGGAAAGGTGTAAAGCTACACAGAGAAACCCTGTCTTGAAAAAAAAAAAGAAGAAGAAGATATAACAGTTTTGTGTATGCATGAGCCAAACATTAGGACATCTAATTTCAAAAAAAACAAACATTAAATAGGCATAAACAAATGGGTCTTAATACAATGACAATAGGTAAATTTAATGTCCTATTCTTATCTATAGATAGATCAAGCTAAAAATCAACAACAAAAACTTCAGAGTTACACTATAAAGTAAGTCAAATAGACTTTTCAGTTATCTGTAGAACATCTCATCCAACAGAAACGGAACACATATTTTTCTCAAAGCCCATGGAACCATGTCTAAAGTAGATCATATTCTAGGTGACTGTAGTTGGAAGTTTTCTTGTGTCCTGTCCGGCCGGTGGTCAAGACAAATCTCTCCTACTCATGTCTCCCAAGTAAACACCCAGAGGCTTATATTAATTATAACTGCTTGGCCTAATGGCTCAGGCTTCTTGCTATATAGTTCTTATATCTTAAATTAACCCATTTCTATTAATCTATAAGTTGCCATGTGGCTTGGTACTTTTTCTCAGTTCTATCTTGTCATCTTGCTTCCTCTGTGTCTGGCTGGTGACTTCTTACTCAACCTTCCTCTTCCCAGAATTCTCCTTGTCTGCTTAATCCACCTATACTTCCTGCCTGGTTACTGGCCAATCAGCATTTTATTTTTCAACCAATCAGAGCAATGCACATTCACAGCATACAGAATGACATTCCACAGCAGATGACAAATCAAGTCTTCCTAAATACAAAAGAATCAAGATAATCTCTTATATCCTAGGATATAGAACCATAGCAATCAATGATATTGAAGCCATAATTTAAAAGCCTCCCAACTAGGAAACATCCAGGAGCAGATGAGTTCACTGCAAAGTTATACCAAATCTTTAAAGAAGAGCTAACTCCAATGATCCACTGTTCCATACAATAGAAAGGAAGGAACACTGTCAAATTTTTTCAACAAAACCAGCACTACCCTAATAGAGAAACTGGATAAGGTCACAACAAAGAAAACTATAGATAAGTTTCCCTGATCAATATAAATGCAAAAATTCTCAAATGAAAGTCAAGAATATATTAAGATAAATATATCATAATCAAGTTGTTTTTATTTCAGCAATGGAAGTTTGGTTCAACATATGTAAAAGATTATGTATAACAGCATACAAATAGACTTAAAGACAGAATCACATGATCAACTCAATCTATGCAGAAGATGCCTTTGACAAAGTTCAACATCCTGAAAGAACATCAGCACTCTGAAGGAACTAGTAATAAAAGGAACATACTGCAACATAATAAAAGCTATGTATGACAAAGCCATAGCCAACATCATACTAAACAATAAATATCTCAGAATTTTCTCTGAAATCTGTAATGAGGCAAGGGTGCCCACTTTCTCCACTCGTATTCAACATATTAATTTAAGTCTTAGCTAAAATTATAAGAGAAATTAATAAAAGGAATGCAAGTAGGGAAGGAAGAAATAAAGATATCCATCCCTGTGTACAGATGGTATGATCTATATGACTTGAAGACTCCACCAGCAAACTCTTAGACATGGCAAATACTTTCAGCAAAGTAGCACACATAACCCAGAGCTTTAATATTTGCCAATAATAAATTCACCTAGAAAGAAATTAGAGGGCAGGGATTCCATTCACAATAGCTTCAACACTAAAAATATAAAATACTTAGGAATAAACCTAACCAAGAAGGCAGAATACCTGTATAGTGAAAAATTTAAGACAAGAAGAACTAAATTGAAGAGGACACTAGAAAATGAAAACGTCTCCATGCTCATGCATAGCAAGAGTTAAGAATGTAAAAATTTTCAAAAGCAATTGACATATTCAGTTCAATCCCCATATAAATCCCAATGATATTCTTTGCAAAACTAGAAAAAGTCATTCCTAAAGTTTATATGGAAGCATGAAATGGCCTTAGCAGAAAGAGTAATAGTACTTATCTGAAAGTATTCAATTTCAAAATACATTATAGAGCCATGGTGACAAAAAAAAAAAACCACAGGACTCACAAAAATACATGTAGAGTAATGGAAGAAAATAAAGGACCCAGAAATAAATTCACACAGTGAGAGCTATCAAATTTTTGGTGAAGTTGGCAAAATATATTGGACAAAAGATAGCTCTTTAAATAATGGTGCTAGGAAAATTGGATTTCCATTCATAAGAATAAGACTAAACCATTATCTTTTACCCTGTAAAAAAATGAATTAAAAATTGCATCAAGGATTGATTCTTGGCCTTATTTGCTAAGATAAAGTAAAAAATGGATCTAAGTCCCTAATGTAAGATCTAGAACCTGAAACTGATATTAGAAAACATGGATAAAGTACTCTAAGTATAGTTATAGACAAGGATTTCTGAACAGGATTCCAACAACATAGGAAATAATTCCAACAACTGACAATTGATATGATACACATGAAATTATACATGTGATAAGATATACATGAAAGAAGGAAGCTTTTGGACACCATCTTGAAATTACCAGCATGAAAAAAAAGCTACTAAATGTATAAAAAATTGCCTGCCAACAGCACAACAGACAGTGTATATCAAGGACATAAAAAGAACTGTAAAAATAAAACATAAAAAAATCATTCAATCAGTAAGTGAGCTATAAGCTAAATAAAGTTGTCAAAAGAAATACAAGTAGCTAATAAATTCCTGAAAAGACATCCAACATCCTCAGCCATCAGACAAATCCAAATTAAGACTGCTTTTAGATTCCATCTCACTCAGTCAGAAATTTACTTCATCAAGAAAACAAATGACAATATCCCTGCCCTCACCTCTGGCAGAAGCATCCTATTCACCAGAGGCCAGGCTAGCTCCTTGAAAACCAGGCCAATCCAGCCAGAAGACCAGAGAGAAAACAGAAACCAAGGAGGAAATCACCCATTCAACAAAGACAAACCCAGAAATCTTCGCCTAGACCTATAATCATTGCAAATCCACATGACTAAATGTCATTGTTAGAATACAATCAACCTTAGGCAGAGCAGTATGTCTCCACCAGAGTCCAGACATCCTACTGCAGCAAGCTCTGGATGTTCCAACACAGCTGAAGCACAAAAAAAAAAATCTTAAAACCAACTTTATGAAGATGAGAGAGGTCCTTAAAGAGAAAGATGAATAAATCCCTTAAAGAAATCAAACAAAAGGCTATCAAAAATCAGAGGAAATCAAGACACGCCTTAAAGAATGTCACGAAAACCAAGAAAAGACCAACAGTTGAAGGAAATAAATAAAACTGTTCAAGACCTGAAAATGGAAATAGAAGCAATAAAGAAAGCACAAACCGAAGGAACTCTGGGAATGGAAAATCTAGGTAACTGAACAGGAACCATAGATGCAATCATCACTAACAGAATACAAAAGATAGAAAAGTGAATCTCAGGCACTGAAACATGATAAAAGAAATAGGAAATTTGAAAATTTACAAAACACCACAGAGACTGGACCAGAAAAGGAAGTCCCCTTGCCACATAATAATCAAAATATTAAACACAGAGGACAAAGATTATTAAAGGCTGCAAGAGAAAAAGTTCAAAGAACATATAAAGGCAGACCTATAAGAATTACACCCAACTTCTCAATGGAGACACTGAAGGCCAGAAAGGCCTGCAAAGATGTGCTATGGACTCTCAGAAACCACAGATGCCAGCCAAGACTACTACACTCAGCAAAGATTTTAATCACCATGGATGGAGAAAATGAGATATTCAGTGATAAAGTCAAATTTAATATCTATCCACAAATCTAGCCCTGCAGAAGTTACCAGAAGGGAAATTCCAACCTATGGAGGTTAACTACACCCAAAAAACACAGTGAATAAATAACCTCACACCATAAGCAAAAGAAGGAAAACACACACATACAACAACAGCAACACCTACAACAGAATAACAGAAATTAACAATCATTGGTCATTGATATCTCTCAATATCAATGGATTCCACTCCCCCAATAAAAAGACACAGACTAACAGAATGGATGTGAAAACAAGATCCATTCTTCTGCTGCATACAAGAAACACACCAGCATCAAAGACAGACATTGCCTCAGAGTAAAAGGTTGGGAAAAGATTTTCCAAGCAAGGGATTTTCCAAGGCCCTAAGAAGCAAACTGGTGTAGATATATTAATATCTTAAAAAAATACCTTGAAACAAAATTAATTAAAACAGAAGGGAAAGGACACTTCATACTCATCAAAGGATAAATCCACATTTCAATTCTCAACATCTATGCCCCAAATACAAGGGCACCCACATTTGTAAAAGAAGCATTACTAAAGCTTAAATCACATATTGACCCTCCTATGTTGATAGTAGGAGATTTAAATACCCCATTCTCAGCAACAGACAGGTCACCCAGACATAAATCAGAGAAATATGGAGTCAACAGACATTATGAATCAAGTGGACCTAAAATATTTACAGAACATTTCACCCAAACACAAAAGAATAGACCTTTTCTTTAGGACCTCTCAGAACATTCTCTAAAATTAAAAGGAAGTCTCAATAGATACAAGAAAATTGAAATAACCCCCTGCATTCTATCAGACCACTACTGAATGAATAAAGCTGGATTTCAACAATGACAGAAAGAACAGAAAACCTACAAACTCATGGAAACTGAGCAAATAGATACTGAATGACTACTGGGTCAGAGCAGAAATAAAGAAGAAAATTAAAGACTTCCTAGAATTCAATGAAAATGAATGCACAACATACTTGTGAGACACAATGAAAGTGGTGTTAATTTATTATGTATACAGTGTTCTGTCTGCATGTATCCCTGCAGGCCAGAAGAGGGCACCAGATCTCATTACAGATGGTTGTGAGCCACCATGTGGTTGCTGGGAATTGAACTCAGGACCTTTGAAAGAGCAAGCAGTGCTCTTAACCTCTGAGCCATCAAAAAAGCACAGGGATAAATAGCCAAACTATTGTAAACACATGAACTATGAACCAATAGCTGAGGAGCCCCCAACTGGATCAGGCCCTCTAGATAAGTGAGACAATTGATTAGCTTGAACTGTTTGGGAGGCCCCCAGGCAGTGGGACCCAGACCTGTCCTTAATGCATGAGCTGGCTGTTTGGAGCCTAGGGCCTATGCAGGGACACTTTGCTCAGCCTGGGTGAAGGGAGGAGGGGACTGGACCTGCCTTGACTGAATCTACCAGGCTGAGCTGAATCCCCAGGGGAGTCCTAACCCTGGAGGAGATGGAAATTGGGGGTGGGCTGGGGAAAGGGCGGGAGGGGGGACGGCAGGAGGAGGGAGGACAGGGGAATCCGTGGCATCTGTGGCTGATATGTAAAATTAAATTAAAATATATATAATTATAAATTATAAATTAAATTATAAAATAAAAAATAAAAAAGAATCCGTACAACTATGCCTATAACCTATGTTACATGTATATTCACAAATCTGAGTATTTTCAAATAAAATTCAAATCCCTGCCATAATAAATAAATAAATAAATAAATAAATAAATAAATAAATAAATAAATAAAAAGAAAGTGGTGTTAAGAGGAAAGTTCATAGCACTGGGTGCCTACATAAAGAATTTGGAGAAATCTCACAATAGAGACTTAACAGCACACTGCCTCCTCTCTCCATATTTATTCAGTAGAGATTTGAAATTTTAGCTACAGCAATAAGACAACTAAAGAAAATCAAGTGGATACAAATTGGAAAGGAAGAAGTCAAAGTATTGCTATTTGTAGATGATATGATAGTATACATAAGCAAGCCCAAAAATTCTACAGATGATATACACGTTCAGCAAATTGGCTGGATACAAGATTAACTCAAAAAAACAGTGGCCCTCCTATATACAAATGATAAATGAGCTGAGAAAGAAATCAGAGAGTCAATGCCCTTTAAAATAGCCACAAATAATATAAAATATTTTTTATAACTCTAACCAAGAAAGTGAAAGACTTTTATGACAAGAACTTTGAAGGAAGAAATTGGAAGTGATATCAAAGATGGAAAGATCTCTCATGCTCAAGGATTCATAGGATTAACATAGTAAAAACAGTCATCTTGACAAAAGCCAGCTACAGATTCAATTAAAATCCCCATCAAAATCCCAACACAATTCATTTCAGATCTTGAAAGAGCAATACTCATATTCATATGGAAAATCAAAAAACTCAGGGTAGATAAAACAATCCTGTACAATGAAAGAACTTCCAGAGGTATCACCATCCCTGATTACAAGATACTACAAGATATTGGCAGAAAGACAGGTGGATCAATGGGATTGAATCAAAGACTGAGAAGTAAATCCACACACCTATGGATATCTGATTCTTTTACAAAGAAACCAAAAGTATACAACAGAAAAAAAGGAACACCTTCAACAAATGGTGCTGGTCTAACTGGATGTCAAGATGTAAGAGAATTCAAACAGATCCATATCTATCTCCCTGCACAACTCAAGTCCAAGTGGATCAAAGGCTTCAACTTAAATCCAGATACACTGAACCTGATAGAAAAGAAAATGGGAAGTAGCCTTGAATGCTTTGACACAGGAGACAACTTTCTGAGTAGAACACCAGTAGCACAGACACTAAGATTGACAGTTAATAAATAGGACCTCATGAAACTGAAAAGCTTCTGTAAGGCAAAGGACACTGTCAATAGGACAATACAGCAGCCTACAGAATGGGGGAAGATCTTTACCAACCCCACATCTGACAAAGGGTTTATCTCCAAAATATATAAAGAACTCAAGAACCTAGACATCAAAAAAACCAAATAACCCAATTTAAAAATGGAGTACAGATCTAAATAGAGAATTCTCAACAAAGGAATCTCAAATGGCTGAGAAACAAAGAAATGTTGAACATCTTTAGCCATCAGGAAAATGCAAATCCAAAGAACTCTGAGATTCCATCTTATCGCTGTCAGAATGACTAAGATCAAAAATACAGGTGGCAGCTCATGCTGGAGAGGATGTGAAGCAAGGAGAATATTCCTGCATGGCTGGTGAGAGAGCAAACTTGTACAGCCACTTTGGAAATCAATATGGTGGTTTCTCAGAAAACTGGGGATCAATCTACCTCAAGACCCAGCTAGGCCACTCCTGAGCATATAACCAAAGAATGCTCCATCATACCACAAGGACACTTGCTCAACTATGTTCAGAGCAGCTTTAGTCGTAATAACCAGAACCTGGAAACAACCTAGATGTACCTCAACTGAAGAATGGATAAAGAAAATGTGACACATTTACACAATGGAGTATTACTCGGCTGCTAAAAATAATGATTACGTGAAATTTGCAGGCAAATGGATGAAACTAGAAAAAAAATCATCTTGAGTGAAGTAACCCAGAGTCAGAAAGACAAACATGGTATGTACTCACTCATAAGTGGATATTAGATGTAAAGCAAAGGATAACAATCCACAGGTCCAGAGAAGCTAGATAACAAGGAGGGCTCAAGTGGGGACGCTTGGATATCCCTGGGGAAGGAAAAATAGAACAGATTTCTTGGGTGGACTGAGGGCAGGTGGGGATGGTAACAAGAGGGAGGAGGTTGGGGTGGAAGGGAAAAATACTGGAAGAGACTTGGAAGTGGTGGGGAGGTGCAGGGGGCATTTCAGGGTGAGGTAGAAACCTAGTGCAATGGAAACTCCCAGGAATCTACAAGGGTGACTGTAGCTAAGACTTCTAGCAATAGGGATATGTAGCCTGAACTGGCCATCTCCTGTAACCAGGCAAGACTTCCAGTGGAGGGATTGGAACACCAACCCAGCCACATAACCCTTGACGTACACTTTGTCCTGCCTGCAAGACTGCTGGGGTAAAGGAGGCTCAGAAAAAGTGGGAGTGGCCAATGACAGGTCCAGCCTGAGATTGTTTTTTACATAATTTCTTTATGATGCTTTGGGAATTTTCATATTATACACCCCAATTCCACTCATCTCTCAGTTCCTCCATATCTGCCCCTCATCCTTGCAGCATCCCTGCAAAAGAAAATTTAAAAAAATAAAATAAAATAAAACCAAGCCAAACCAAACCAAACAACAAAAACCTCTTCAGTCTTCTGTTTTTCCACCTCTCCATCACTCTTCCTTGGTCTTAGTGGCATTGGGACCTTCGGTGTGCTACACAGTCTACCCTTTTGTCCAATCAGCCTTACTTGCAGATGTTCATGGCAAGGAGTCATCAGTCTGGTTCAAGGCCTCACTGGGCCCTCACCCAAACTCCTTTATAATATCCGGCAGACACCCTAGCCGTAGAGATCCAGCCGATATTGTTCCACAGGATCAATCCCTTCAGGAGCTCCAGCAGGCCATAGATGGGGTAGACGTTAGGGTGGGTAGCTAAGCTGGTCAGTCTGGGACGCTGGGGCCACCCCCCTCAGGTGAGGGATGGAACCAGCCCTTCTATGCACATGCCATCAGGGCCAGTTCTCGAACACCTGTGGTGTGATCCATCTCTCCCAAGTGCAGGGGGCAGGGGCAGGAACAGCTCTCTTGCTGCAATATCCAGCGAGGGGCAGGTCCAGCTTTCCCAGGGCCAACAAAGGACAGCTTGGCTCAGCATGTCCCTCTGATTTCATCTGGAATGGTTCCTGTAGCTCCCTGTGATAACACAGGCCACAGACATCAACACAGACCCCAGCTGCTATAGGGCCACAGACCCAGACATGGCCCTCAGTAGCGTCTCAGGCCAGGATGATGTCATGGCCCCGGGTAGCAGCACAAGCCACTCAGATCCCTATGGCCCTGATTACAGCATGGCCCTCAGACTCCAACAAGGCCACTGGCCCAGACCAGGTGCTTCCTTGTGGCCTTTGGTGGCAACATGGGCCATGGACCATAACAAAGACCCCAGCTGCAATAGAACCACAGACCCAGACATGGCCTTTGGCAGCAGCCCTGTCCCAGGAATTATCCTGGCCCCAGGTGGGAGAACAGGCCACTCAGATCCATTTGGCACAACTGCAGCATGGCTCCTGGACACCAGCATGGACTCAGGTGGTAAGCCAGACCTTAGACGTCCCCATAGCCTTTGGTAATAACAGGAACCAAGGACATCAATTTAGACCCTGGCTGCAGTAGGGCCATTGACCTAGACATGACCCAGATGTCACCATGACACCCGGTGGCATCACAGACCACTCAGATCAGTATGGACCCTGCAGCAGCATGGCCCTCAGACACCTACACGGCCACAGGTAGCAACTCAGACACTGGGCATCCTTATGGCCTGTGGTGGCAACATGGGTCATGGATGTCAGCACAGACCCTGGCTGCATTAGGATCACATACCCAGACATGGCCCTTGGCAGCAGCCTGGCCCAAAGAGCACCATGGCCCAGGGTGGCAAGCAGGCCACCCACATCAACCTGCTCCTCATGGCCTTCACTTCTTCAGTTCTGCCTCTTCCCACAGCACATGAACCATCCACTTCTTTTTCTCTCCCATTTCTCCACTCAGCATAATGGCACCCACCTGCCGGGTGCCACAAGGTGACAAGCAGGCCCATGGATGTCTTTATCCAGCTCAAGCCTTGAGGACTCAGGCTGGCTTGTGGGTGGCTAGCACCCACCTGAGCAGGATGGCATCAGGCGAGCCCATGCATCAGAATGCTTGATTTTAAAAATTGCTTCTGGCATGTGTGCGAGACATAAAATGATGATCAGACTATATTGTATCAATTTTTAATTTAAAAATCATAAAAATTCCTTTTTGAGTTGCTGACTTAAGTTCCATCAAACATTGTGAAATGAATTTTGATTTGGGATTGAGACAATTTTTCCAACTATTTTAAAAATGGCTTAAATATGTTTTTGCCGTCTTGTACTATGTTGCAGTCTCAGAACTGATGATTCTAGAACCATAATTCTGATCAACTCTGTAAAGTTTTGGGGATGTTTCATGTCCTGCAACATCTAATATTAGGCCAAGATTCAATTCTTTACAAAAAAAATAAAGAAATATATCCATCTCATTAATATTCAAATTTTCTTCCATACTTAATAGATGGTAAAATTATATGTATATGGAAGTTATTTTAAAATAAATTCCTTTGATCTACTGCCAGTAAAAGGAAAAATTGTCACAATGAAACCCATTATTTTATATAATTAGTATATAATAACCATAGTTCTCTCTTAGAAAAGGATAAAACCCTTAGGAATAAAATTTATTAAAGAACTGAAAGACTCATGTATTGTCTCAAAATCACAAAACAGTGATAAAAGAAATCAAAGAAGACATAAATAAGTAGAAAGAGCCAAGTGTGTATCATAAGACATTACTAGAATATCTACCTACCAAAATCTATACACATAGTTAATATACATAACTCCTATCAAAATTCCAATGACACTTTCTATAAAAATAAGATTGACCTTCATTTGGACTGAGTTTTGTGGTTGACAAGGCCTACTACACCCTGGCTTTAGCAGAGTTCAGAGTAAGATTATATACAGAATGCCACAGATCATATCTAAATATTTAATTTTCACACAGCACAATACTGCTACACAATATTCTCTTTTCTGCATTCACAAAACTGATATTTTCATTGAGAATTCTCACAGCGCTCAGAGTTCTGAAACAGAAAACAATATGCAGGGAGCCCTCTGTCATTGCCAGCCATGGTTGGCAAAGGCTCTTTCTCCCTCCCACACAGCTCTAGCTCGCACTATCAAGGCCTGGTCCATCAGAGTTCCTGCAGCACTGCCTACAAGCACCTTCTCTTTTGATGCTTTTCATGTCTCCGGCCTCCCCTACCAGTAACATGGTCTGTCTTTGAAGAAGACATTCAGAAGGGAACCCAAACAGACTCTGTGACTAGGACCAAGTCTAACAAGACAAGAAATTCTAGTTCTAAGCGATGAGAATGTGTTTGATAAAAAGGTCATAAGCCACAGGGAGATCCATGCCTCTGGCCCCACGGACTCTACTCTCAGAAGGGCCAGAGACAGCCCAACCAAAGTGCTAGGCCCAGTGCCCCTCTGGCCATAGCCTGGTTATATGTATGCATATGTATATTTATACAAGTGTGCATAACATTATATGAACACATGTATGTACATTTATATTTACATGTACGTACATGTATGTGCTGAAAAAAAAATAACTTGCCTCTTCCACAAAGTAGCATACGGAAAACAGCATACTTAGAAAACCATGTGAAAAGGATATACCAAATACATTCAGCTTCATAGCCAATTCAAATTTTTTGTTTGTTAAGACAGGATCTTTAGCACAGGCTAGCCTAGAATTTCTTATTGACGCTGAGGATTACCTTGAACTAATGATCTTCCTTCCCTTACTTTCCAAATACTGGGATTATAAGTGTGCACCCTTGGCAGAACTGGGGACTGAACCCAGAACCCATGCATGCTAGCAGGCACTCTGTGCTGAGCTACATCCACTAACTTTCCAGATTCAATTTACAAAATAATAATAATAATAATAATAATAATAATAATAAAAACTCGCAACTGGTAGCTTGGAGGGCAACTTGGGGAACAGCTCAAGGTGACTGTCTTAGAGGAATTATAAATATACAAGAATAAACATGTCTTCCTTAGTGCACTAGAACAATGGAAATGCAGAGATGTGCTGAACCAGCAGGGCTACTGCCTAAGTAGGCAGGAGAGGAAGTACAGCTTCGTACAAGACAGGAGATCTGCAAGGTTGAGGTCTCCCATTGGGACGCTGAGAGCCCGATGGACTGAAGCCTTCTTCCTCCTTGCTAAAGACTGTAACTCTACTCCCATCACTCTACTTCAGCTAAGAAAACCTCCAAACGACCCACAACTATAACTTCATTTTCAGTGGACATCATTTCCTGCTCCCTACAACACAGAAGACCGGGGGTATTACAGAAACACATGTACTGGTTAATGAAAGATACTCTATAGCTCATTTGCTGCTGTAATTACAAATGGAGATTCCCGCTGCACTGGCTCTGACTGCTTGCTGAACATTTGTTCAAAAGTCAACTGTACTTGCAAACTTTCACCACTGTGACAAACAGAAAGTGATCTGAGTGTGACACAAGCATGCTCTCACATCCTTGTAGCATCACCTCCACAGCATCATCCAGTCACTTGCATATGATAGCATCTTCTTGGGTGAAATATTTACATTGAATTCATCTTTGTCCATAGGCCACTGGAACTTATCCAAGACCTGGTATGATAGGTGTTTAATAAACACTTATGCAAACAAACTCTAGGCTCTGGAAGCCGTGATTCTCTGTTCAAACTCAGTATGGCATGATGAAAATTAAATGGCAGTTTTAGTTTTTCTTTGTCTTGACTTCATAGCTGCCCCTAGGAGGCTGAGTGAGATGACAGAAAAACAGACAAAAATGAAATAGTCAAAATATTAGAGCAACTTTTAGATAATCAAGCATGAAGCTAAGTGCATAAAGTACATTAGCTTACTCAGAGGCTGTGCCAGGAACAAATGGCTGTCCCCCTATTCTATAGGAGGCAGATGATCAGAGGGGTTAGATCGTCCCCAAGACAGCAGCACATGGAGTGTAAGCCATGATGCTCACTGGTTTATCCTCAGCATCTCAGTCCCCTCATCCAGAAAATCATGTCAAATATTTTCCCTGAAGCCCTCACAGAACCATTATGAGGTTGGACTGAGCTACAGAAAAGCCTAAGAAAATATTACTGTCTGACATTTGCAAAGAGTGTTCGAGGTCTTTAGAGTGCTTCCATGTGCACCGAGCATTTAACAAGCCCTAAGGGCTCTGTGCAAATGGAAAGTGTCATTAATCTCCCCCCACCCCCGCGCCCCATGTTTCTAATCCCTCACATGTCTTCGGTACTATAAGGTAATGACTGCATCAAAAGCTAATGATAAAAGAAGCCAATCTTGACACTGAGAACAATATGCTGATTGTCTCACTGTATACTAAGAAGAAAAAGGTAGCTGCTCTTCCTAATAACACACTTTAAAGGTAAGAAAATATATGGAAACGAAGTAATTTGCATAATTCATTTTTAGTAAATTAGCAGGTCAGAATTTAAATACATGTTAACATCTTACCAAATAACAAATCCTTTCATACCAGAATTAATCCAAGATATCTTATGATTACAACACTGTATAGAATTCAATGTATTTGTAATTGTCACTGATTTTGATAACCTACAGGTATAGAAGGTCGGGAGAGGTACTTAAACTTTGAATAAATTATATTTCTAAAACATCTCACACACACAGAGAGAAAGAACTCATGTAATTCCCTAGACAAATTCTAGACATGTCAATCATTTACATTCAGGAAACTCTTAATTGCCCAACTCTGATAACACTGTAAAACTGTAAATCTGCACATGAAATATTTATAAATAAAATCACACTATGAGGTGTATTGAGTAGGGCAGTTTTTCATTGAAGGAGCCCTAAAATTTATAGGACAACAAAATATAAATTAGTCCTCACAGTGGTGCCAAATCTAAATTCATATTTTATGCGTCAGACCTTCTAGTGACAGTACATTTCTACTGATAGGTAGAATTTTTTTTTTTTAGAGATTTGTATTTTCAAGGGTATTTTTCACTTTCCTTTAAAAGTTATTTTATGATCACTAATGTACTAAAATGTTAGTTTTGAGTGAATTCTCCTGTTCCTTAGAAGTCATGTATGTGATCTAGACTAGCTTTGATGAAGCAAACTTACTTTTTCTCCTCTTATAATAAAAATATTTTGTCTAAAAATAAGTTTTACAGAATATTGAGCAGATGGGGAGTTAGGAGGAAATCTCTATTTAATCTCTGTAACCATTATTTCTATTATTCAAAAGGCTATATTAGAATGATGAGTCATAACTAATTAAACAAAGCTGACATCTCATTCCCAACTAAATCCTATCCTTCCTGCAGATGTCCTTAGTTGATGCCTAATGTCTTTTTTCTGCTCTAGGACACCATGTCACATTTCCTTGCCCTGTGTCCCTAAACTCCTCTTACCCTGGGAGAGTTTCTCAGACTGTTTGAATGGCATTGCTACTTCAGAAGTCAAGTAGCTCATAAGACTCTCATCATCTGCATCTGTCTGATGTTCCTTTTGTGAACACACTTGAGCCTGTGAACCTGGGGAGGAGGGGACCAAACAGATGAAGCATCATTCCATTTATATAGCAAATATAAATACAGGTCACATAATTTCTAGCTGTTCATATTGGACTTGATAACCTGGCTGAAGAAGGATGTGTCAGATTTCATCACTATCCAGTGATTATCTTTTTACCAGCTTTTGAGGTTCTTTATGGGAGGAAGTTACTGCCCAGTACACACCCAAGAGATGGAGAGCTGAGGTCCTCACACTCTAAGATGTAAGAGCTGCATCATTTATTTGAAATTCTTCTGTGTGTGGATTTATTCTCTTTACTTCACTGTTTAATCTATCCAACCAGTCTTTAAATCAATAGCAACTTGTAAATATTTATTTTTCCTTTAGCTTATTATAAGCCAGTGCTGCTTGACTTATTTTCTTGCTCAAGGTGTCCCAGTTTCGCCACTGGAAGCCCTTTGGGAAGGTTCCTGTGTTTCTTTGACACACTATTGTTAAGTGTGACTTTCTTTGTCATGCACTCATGGCTTTTCTGACTCTTACAGACTTCACTGAGATCAACTAGCATATTTCTTCTTCCTTGCTTGACATCAGCTCTTTCTCCAAAGAAAACTGGTTCTTTTGTTAAACAGGGCTAAAAACCAACATTTGTGAGCTAAGCTTGCTTACTTTTACTGGAGTATTTCTGCTGTTAGGTCTGAGAAACTGCCAGAGTGATGAAATGTATTAAATGTAGCAATGAAATATATACTAACATTAGATATAGATGAAAATTATAGATGATAGCTATTATAGATAGATAGGCAGACAGACAGTCACACATTCAGGATTATGTAAACACCTACATATAAAGCAAGATAAATGAGTTCTCATCGATGTCTTCAACTTTAATCCATTACCATGTGAACTATCCCAGTCATTTCCTTTAGTTTATAAATTTCCATCCAACTATAAGAAATAAAATACTGTCATTCACTATCAATGGGCTTAATTGTAGTACTTTTGTGCCCTTTTTTTTTTTTGGTCTTTAATATTATAGCTACCTTATATTACTAAATTACTTAGATTAATACCTTTTACTGTCTTTACCTACTGAGGTTATTTCATACATTATAATCTGGATTCCTCTTGGGACCCCAGACCTCTTAATTATTTTAATTTCCATGTATTATGCTCCTTTTGTGCTGTGAATCATGTATGTGTACATGCACATGCTTGGGTGTGTGGGTGTACATGTGTACACAATCCCAGATGTCATTCCACAGGTGCCCTAGGACTCATCAAGTAGGTTAGGTTGACCAGTCAGTGAGGCCTACAAAGGTCCCAGGACTTGTTTTGAGATTTGGGCCTTCAAATCTCTAATGAGCCTAAAAAAAATGTTGAGTGACAGTTTCTTGGCTTATTGTAAGGGCAAAGGTAATTGCAAAGTGACAACCATATGTTCTGTATGTCAGAGCTCAAACTGGATATCCATACACTAACTCTTTAGAGAATTCTAAATCTTTAGAGAATTCAATCTGCTGTAGCCAGAAGTTTCTCCAGTCCCACCAGGCCCTGAGGTCCCATAGTCACTTATAAAATAATAACTCACTGGCTTAATATTAATTGCAAATTCTATGACCTATTGGCTCAGACTTCTTGCTTGATAGCCCTTACAACTTAACTCAACCCATAACTGTTAATCTACGTATCACCCTGTATTCCATGGCTTTATCTGCGTCCCATTACATGTTGCTCCTTGGACAGCAGTTTGGTGTCTCCCCCCAGCTCTCCTTTCTCCTTTCACTCTCTCTCTCTTGGATCTTCCTACCTGACTCCATCCTGCCCTGCCACAGGCTAATGCAGCTTTATTTTTCAACCAATCAGAGCAACACATGTTCACAGCATACAGAAAGACATCCCACAGTACTCTTCTTTTCTGTTTTTCATCCCCTGTTGAATCTCAAGTCACCCATACAGGCTTCAGACTCACAGAGGATGAACTTGAACTTCTAATTCTCCAACTTCCATCTCCTACATGCTAGATGGCGAGCATGCACCACTAATATCCAGTTTTATGGAGTTCTGGGAATTGAACCCAGAGCTTCATGCATGCTTCTCAAGTTAATCTCCTCCTTTTTTTTTTTTGTTTTTTTTTGTTTTTCAAGACATACTTTTTTTTTTCTTATAGCTCCATCTATCCTGGAACTCATTTTTTAGACCCAGGCTGGCCTAAAACTCACAGAGATGTGCCTTCTTCTGCCTCCCGAGTGCTGGGATTAAGGCGTGCCCCACGGTCACCCAAATCAAACCCTCTTCTATCTTCTTAAAATTAATTTAATGCATTTCTTATATGGTTCACAAAGTTCTTAATTTTAAGAACAGCTTAGTGAGCCTGGAATGATAGGTCTCTCTAATTTCGTTATTCTAAAGTTCAGTCACTCACAGCATGTCTATAAAAAAATTCTCACGAGTGAGAATTCTGAAGTTCAAAAAGCAACTGACTCCCCTCAGTCACACAAATAGCTAACCCCAGAGAACAGACACTGTTCTTTGGACTTACTGACATATGTTTTTACCTCCATGTGCTCTCTCCAAGGTCCCTAACTCTCCAGAATATGTTCTATCACATAATAAGATGGTATGATATCACATAATACAATGTTTTTCAAGACTTGTTTTAGGAAAAAATGTAAATCTACATCATCTAATACCATGCATACTTATTTGGTTTCTTCCTTATAGATCCTAGACTCTACCTACTTATAATTCAATCACACAGAAAAAATATTTTAAGGAAAAAAAACATGCTTTTCCTGGATCAAAAATGAGTTTGAATTAGCAATACAAAAATCACATTATTAGGCCAACCATGGTCGTGCACACCTTAAGTCCCAGTACTTAATAGGCAGAGGCAGGCAGATCTCTGTTGTGAAACAATCTTTTTGTATCCCATGAAGATGTGTCTCTGCCTAGGAGCCTTCTGATTGATTTAATAAAAAGCTGAACGGCCAATAGCTAGGCAAGAGAGGTTAGGTGGGATTTGGGGGGAAAGAAAGAAACTAGGGATGAATCTAGGCAAACAAAAGAGATGCCAGTGAGACACAGAGGGAGTCGGATATATAGAATGAAGGAAAGGTAAGAAGCCACATGGCAGAATGTAGGTTAATAGAAACAGGTTAATTTAATTTATAAGAGCTAGTTGGGAACAAGCCTAAGCTAAAAGCCAAGCTTTCATAATTAATAATAAGTCTCTGTGTCATTATTTGGGGGCTGGCAGCTGACAAGAAAGTCTTACTACAGAGCTCTGTGAATTTGAGGCTACCCTGGCCTACATAGTGTGATCTACATCAGCAGGAATTACATAATGAGACACTGTAAGTAAATAAACCATAGTGGCTCACATCTTTAATCCCAGCATTCAAGGGGCAGAACTCTGTGAGTGGGAGACCAGCCTGATCTACATGCTTAGTGCCAAGACAGCCGGGGATACAGAGAAACCCTGTCTCAGAAAAAAAAGCCAAACAAACAAACAAACACACCTCATCTTTTTCTGTTGAATATTCTTTATTCCCATAAGTTCTCAAGGATTCTGATTTCATTTCAAGGTCTCTGAAATGAAAAGTTCCTAAAATGTAATCTTTACATTTAATTATTATTTTACTCATTTGCCAAAGAAACACTGTTGAAATGGCAAGAGCCTGGAAATGTCTGCAGTATGTAAAAGTACATTAAAGAATGTGAATTAAACTAATGGTGTGTCTTTAAAAATGAGAGTGTTTGTTTGGGGCCTCTGACTTGTATTTCCCCCATTTTTCTACTGACAGTAAAAATGTTCATGTTAAGGCACCTTACAGTCTGACTTCTAAGAGACTATATTCCAGAATCAATGTTGTTTTTCACTCCCATCCCATCACAGGCAGTCTTTCTTTGTAATCAATTCTTCTTCGGGGATAATTGTTTAAAAGCCATGACTTCATTTTTCAGGTTAAATTCATGTCAGTACCATTCTGAGAATTAGCAGGAAAAAAAATTTCAAAACAGAAAGGAAAAAACCAGTCTTTGAGTTCTATGTTCAATTTACTAAAAACTGTCTAGAATACTGAAGTATTTCTAAAGGCAAATCTTCGGTGTGACAGATGCATAATAATGCACATGGGCTGAAGGGCTTTCTTAGAAAAGCATCCTGTAGCTACTTTAACAAGAGGACTGGGTGTCATTTATAATTCATGCAAGTAGATTGAAGCTTGCCGCTGCCATCCAAGAAAGATGGTTTGCAAAGCTACAGAGCACAATAATCCAATATTCCTTCTGGAGAGTTCCATATATCTCAGGCAGATTTTACACTAGAGATCATTTCCATGCCAATGTCCCCAAGAACATAATGTGGTATTTTCAGAAAACACAGATTTATGCTGTGGGTTATTTCTGCAGGCGTGGAGGATGCCACTAGATCATCAAGTCGAAGGTGGATTTCTAGGTAGTATTCACCAACAGTGTAGCTGTTGTTTCCAAGGAATGGATATCTTCATGCTTCAGGAACTGCTTTTATGCAGTGCTGAATATATCTCACAGTTAGCACGTTTTACAGTTGAATGATCAGAGTGTAATCTTGGTGGAAGTCAAAATGACCTTGAGAATAATTAAACCATTTATTCTGCAGCATAGGAATTATAAATAAGATCTACTTCTGTCCAAGTATGTGTTGTGGGTCAAAAGAAGCAGGCTTCTGAAAGTGAGCTAATAGCTTGACAAAATGAGGACATGGGAAGGCATGGCCCACCATTAAAAAGTCATCTACCTGTTTTTGTACCACAGTGCACCGTAAGATCACCTACTCAAAAAGATATGAAGCAGGGCCACCAAGATGACTGAGCAGTTGAAGGCACTTGCCACCAACCTTGATGGCCAGAGTTTGATCCTTGGAAGCCACATGATAGAAAGAGAGAACCAACTTTCACACATTATCTCCTTTCCATTTTTAGTAAACTTATCTATATAGAATAGCCCATAATCAGAATCCAAGTATATGAAATTCTCTATCCACAGTAATCTTGTAATAGTGACCACCACTTCAGTTTTTCTCTCTGAATTCTACCAAATGACATCAGTTTACTGCTCTACTCCCAGAGAATTAAACTACACCCACCCGTGGTGTACAACTTCTCAAGGAGTTTTCAACCACCAAATGGAGAACATACATATTTTGAGCTGTAGAGACACGCGACCTGGTGCTATGGTGCCTCAGTGTATACACAAAAGAACATTTGTTGAATAATTAATGGTATTAATAAACAACTATGCCTGGCAGCAGTGGTACACGCCTTTAATCCCAGTCCTCAGGAGGCAGAGCCAGGTGGATCTCTGTGAGTTCGAGGCCAGCCTGTTCTACAGAGCGAGATCCAGGACAGGCACCAAAACTACACAGAGAAACCCTGTCTTGAAAAACATAAATAAATAAATAAATAAATAAATAAATAAATAAATAAATAAATAAGGTGTGGTTCAGTTGGTGGAATGCTCACCCACTATGCACACGACCTGGGTTTGAGCCCCAGGACCATATTAAACAGGTTCAGTGCTGTAGGTCTGTAACCTCAGTACTCAGGAAGAAGAAGCAGGAAGACTGCTCAAAGTTCAAAACCAGCTTGGTACGCAAAGGAAGTTCCAGACCAGTCAGGATAGACAGCAAGGCCTTGTCTCAAACAGAAAAATAAACAAACAAAAAGAAACAAAACTAATAAATAAATAAATGTATCAACTAATGAACAGAAGAGTTAACTATGAGCAAATGAATTTCATTTTCCAAACTAAAAAAAAAAAATACTATTTGAAACTTTTGCTTTCAAGTCTAGAGTATTTTTAAATAAACTTACTTTTTAAGATTCAGATTTTCAGAAAAGTTAGTCAGTTCCAGATTTTCCATACACCTATATACCTTACATTAGTATAATACATCTGTTACAATTAATGAACAAGTAATTATTTATTGCTAACTAAATCCCATACTTTAATCATATTTCCTTAGTTTTCACCTAAGATCCAATCCCAAAGACTAGACCATAAATAGCTACCATATCTCTCTGGGTTCCTCTTAACTGGGATACTTCTCAGCCAAAATTTTAATAGCCATACTTGAGTCATATTGCCCAGGTACTTGTGGGAGGCCTCTTTATTGTGTTTTGTTTGTAGCTGGAAGGTTTTCCTGTGTTCCACCTGGTCTCTGCAATCCTGTGGCCCATTTATAAAATAATCACTCGGAAGCTTATATTAGTATAACTGCTTGGCCATTAGCTCAGACCTATTAATGACAAGCTCTTACACTTAATTTAACCCATAATTCTTATTTATGTTTAGTCACATGGCTTGGTACCTTTTCTCAGTTCTGCCTTCACATCTTGCTTCCTCTGTGTCTGGCTGACAACTCCTGACTCTGCTCTTCCTCTTCACAGCATTCTCATAGTCTGTTCATCCTGCCCATTCTTCCTGCCTGGCTACTGGCCAATCAGCATTTTATTTATCAACCAATCAGAACAACACACATTTACAACATACAGAACGATATTCCACAGCACTTTCCCTTTTCTGTCTAATCAAAAAGGAAGGTTTTAACTTTAACATAGTAAAATTACATATAATAGAACAGTTATCATTTATTGCTATAAATTTTCTCCTGGTCCTGCGCGGCTCTCATGGCCCCACAGTCCCGCAGACATTCAGACCCAAGTAAACACACAGAGGCTTATACTATTTTTAAATTATGGTCATGGCAGGCTTCTCACTACTAGCTCTTATATCTTAAATTAACCCATTTCTTTAAATCTGTATTTTGCCACATGGCTCGTGACTTACCAGTACTTTTACATCTTGCTTCTCATGGTAGCAGCTGGCAGCATCTTCTCTGCTCTGTCTTTTTTTTTTATATTTATTTATTATGTATACAGTGTTCTGCCTGCAAGTACACCTGCATGCCAGAAGAGGGCACCAAATCTCATTAAAGATGGTTGTGAGCCACCACGTGGTTGCTGGGAATTGAACTCAGGACCTCTGGAAGAGCAGTCAGTGCTCTTAACCTCTGAACCATCTCTCCAGCCCAAAGTTTTTTTTCCCGATTTATTGATTCATTAGTGTTCTGTTGTTTAGATTCATTCATTCATTCATTCATTCATGAATCAGGGACACAGTGCTCTGTCTGCACTCATGGGGAATTGAACCTGGGACCTCTGGAAGAACAGGCAGCGCTCCTAACCTCTGAGCCACCACTCCGGCTCCTCTGCTCTGTTTTTATCCTTCCTCCTCTAGTTAGAATGTCCCACCTAACCTTATTCTGTCTCACCATTGGCCAAACAACTTTATTTATCAACCAATCAGAGCAACACATATTCAGAGCATCCAGAACAACATTTTTTATATTTTATTACTGCATTTTTTATTTAAAATTTTTTTATTCATTTTACATACCAACCACAGATTTCTCCCCCTCATCCCTCTTCCCGCTACCTCCAGCCTCCCCCCAATCAAGTCTCCCCCCATCCCCTCCTCCAAAAGGGTAAGGCCTCCCCTGGAGAGTCAGCAAAGCCTGGTACCTTCAGCTGAGGCAGGACCAAGCCACTCCCCCTGCATCAAGGGTGAGCAAGACATCCAAACATAGGTAAGCAAAGGATAATCAGACCACAACCCACGGCTCCAGAGAAGCTAGGAAACAAGGAGGACCCTAAGAGAGACTCATGGATTTCTTTGGGAAGGAAAAACAGATGAGATCTCCATGAGTAAACTGGAAATGGGGGGGGG
>CABHPQ010173707.1:0-16187 GCA_902168405.1 Peromyscus aztecus | reverse complement strand
TTTTTTGAAAGAAAAATCTCAGACATAATGGGTGATTCATTCTCATGGGCAATGAAATGGCTCAGTAAGTGTACTGACTAATTTTATGTCAACTTGACACAAACTAGAGTCATTTGGAAAGAGCGAACCTCAATTAAGAAAATGCCACCATAAGACTGGCCTGTGGTCAAGCCTATAGTGCATCTTCTTGATGGATGATTGATATGATTGGTAGTCAATGCCACCCCAGGACAGAGAGTCCTAAAGTATACAAGCAGCAGGCTAAACAAGTCACAGGAGCAAGTCATCCAGCAGCACTCCTCTATGACAGTTCCTGCCTCGAGGTTCCTGTCTTGAGTCTCTGCCCTAACTTTCCTCAGTGACAGACTGTGGTGTAAAAGTATAAGCAATAAAAAAATCTTTTCCTCTCCAAGTTGCTCATGGTCATGATGTTTTAACACAAAAACAGAAACCCTGACTAAAGCAGCATCGAAAGCAACTGGCCACCAAGCCAAGTGACATGAGTTAGATCCCTGGGATCCAGACAGCGGAAGGAGAGAACTTACTCCTGGAAGTTGTCCATTGACATGGACAGGTGCATCATGCCACACACATTCATGTGGATGCACACACACACACACACACACACACACACACACACACACACACACGATGCTCATCACCTTGAGAGAAAAGTAACCATATAAAATACTTGAAATCTTTCTACCTACACTGTTTATCTGTTTTCATCAATTTATTCATTTAATAACATATCTGTGAGCACAGTTTTGTGGATATTTATTTTCTACTTTGGATCAAATCCAATGTCATACTTCGGGGGGAGAGGCTGTTAAATATTGACAGCCTCTTTCATTTAATACCCATGTTATTTTGATACAGCCTTATCATTGTGGGAACATTTTTCATTTTTTTCATGGTGGGAGTAGTGAGTACTTCTGTACCTTTTTGCATTGTAAAGTGCTTTGAGTTCACCTAACCTCCCAGAACCCCTCTTTCCTCAACAAGTCTTGTGCCTTGCTCCAATAAATTGGAGACTAGTTTTAGAAACAAAGTTTATGGCAATGGGTTCTTTAGGGATATTTCTGTTGATGTGTTTGCTCACAGGATATCGGTGTTTTCTCTGGTGATCACCAGATGTAAATTTCTGACAAATTTGTTGAGAAGTGAGAATAAGTATGCCTATCTCATACAATTGCTGTGTGTTTTAGAGGAAGTCCTGACACAGCGTATAGACTGAATACAAAGCAAACACTACTTTTAAAGGAGACCATTACAAACACACTGAAAATACAGCAAATAACAACTTTGTTTTCTGAAGTCTATCACAATTCTCTAATGGTTTCGTTTCTAGTTTGACATGCTTTATTGCTATAAAGGTAAACAAAGAAGTGAGAAACTGATTCTAGAACTTACTCTCGTTAAAAATCATTTAGTCAAATCACCTAAGACCACTTAATACGTAATGCAATTTGCTTCATCTAACCCCCAGGCATAGTCTGTATGTTTAATTAACGTATACTGAAGTTTATACAAATATATAAACATTAGGGGCTGACCAGAAGGCTCAGCAAACAAATCATTTGCCACCAAGCCTGATGTTATGAATTCAATCCTCAGGACCCTCACGGTGGACAAAGACAGCTGAGTCCATAAAGCTGTCCTCTGACTTCCATACATACATACACACACACAAACACACATAAATAAATAAAGAAATCAAGAAATAAACAGTGATCAAAGCAACTATCATTCTCTGATACTTCATTGCTGCTTTCAGCTTCACTTTCTTCTAATTTTCCAAAAAAAAAAAACCTAATGATCATACTATCTTGAATCTATTCCTTAACTAAAATTTTGAATAATACAACATTTTTAAAAACTTATGTCCAAGTTTAAATAAGACAGTTGCTTCAAAACTCTATTACAATGAACCCACTTGACCAACTATTTTAGACATTTAAAATTCAGTCAACTTTCTAATTTGCCTGCAGGGAACTCTTGACGTGAGTGATCCTTTCTGACTCATGCTCTTAAGAAACTTCAGGTGCTGTAGAGATGGCCATTTGTAAAGTGCTTGTCTTGTAAACATTGACTTAATGTTACCCTCAGAACCCACATTAAAAGGCTGGCACATGCTTAGATCCCAAGACTGGAGAGGCAAAGGCAGAGGGAGCTCTGGTGCTCACTTGCCAGGCAGCCTCACCCACTTGGTGAGCGCCAACTCAGTGAGAAACTCTATTTAAAAAATAAATAAGTAGGATGGGGGAGAGAGAGAGAGAATAATAGTGCCTAAGGAACAACACCCAGTGTTTTCCTATGATTTCCATATACATGGCATGCACACATGCACATAGACTTACATATACACATGTATCTGCATACATGGAAACACACATGCACAAGAAACTCCAATTAACTCAGATATAACTAAGTCTGCTGGGCGATCATGGTGCACGCCTTTAATCCCAGCACTCGGGAGGCAGAACCAGGCAGATCTCTGTGAGTTCGAGGCCAGCCTGGGCTACCAAGTGAGTTCCAGGAAAGGCGCAAAGCTACACAGAGAAACCCTGTCTCGAAAAACCAAAAAAAAAAAAAAAAAAAAAACAACTAAGCCTACTGAGTTACCTTGTCATTACAAAGGTAGACACTTGGGTGTCTGGGCTAGTAAAGGACAACAGACAAGTGCTGTGCATCTTGAAAACCCTCTTATCGAAGTATTGAAGCAAAGTTGTCAGCTACTGTCCTTAAAAGGAAGAGTCCATAGCTCTCTAGACACAATCAGATGTCAATGTTAACAAGTTTGCAATCTGATCATCTGGTGTCCTTTATACCAAGGCAGAGGTAAGGCATTTTATGCCCGACAAAACACAGACAGCATCAAAAGAGCCATTTGAGAGCATTGATTTCCACAGCGTGTGTCAGTCTTCCAAAACATTTTAAGAGAGTGATGAGATTTTATTGGTCTGTTTGCTTTGGACTTTGGACAAAGAGCAGTGAGTACTCATCTCTAGGTCCTTTGAGCCTCACTTCATCCTGATAGCAGTCATCTACTTTGTAAAAATTTACTCCAATTACTCTTCCACATCCCACCCCCTTTTGTTGCAATACTACAGACTGAAGCCAGGCCTATACTTTCCAGTTAACAGTGAGACTTAATGACAACATATTGAGAAAAATTAAACTAGGTTCCCATCCCTAGTGTTGAGTAACTATTTCCTAGAAATACCTGCATGTACATGTTTACTTAACATGGTGCCATTCATATCAAGCAAGTTACACGATCAGCCTAGGTGTTGATTCATGGATGGATGAATAAAGAAAATGTGGTGTATATAAACAATGAAGTTTTATTCAGTAATAAAAGAGGAATAAAAATTATGTCATTGTCAGGAAAATGAATGGAACTGAAGATTATTATTATATTAGGTGAAATAATACAGGCTCAGAAAGACAAATATGTTTTCTGTCATACGTTGGATATAGATTTTTTGCAAGATAAAAAAGAAAGTAGAAATAGAACTATTTTAGAAGAGGAAGGGGACAAATCTGAGAAGAGAAAGAGGCACGAGTATGAGGGTAGTGTTCAAAGTACATTATATATGTGCATGAAAATGGCATAAAGAAGCCCACATTTACATAATTAATATATGCTAACAAAAGAAAAAGCAGTCCCTTTCCTCTTATTGATATACTTTTATGGAAAACAAATTCAGACCATTTATATGCACCAGTTGATGCTTTAATTATTGGCACAAAATTTATTGCAATTCAGAAAAGTTCACAGGAAGCTATTCTCCTGGGAGAACCAGCCACTTCTCGCCACCTCTGGTTTCATACATTCTTCCTTTAGACCCAGTGAGCCACTTTGGTCATAGTTAGGGTCTCTATTGCTGTGAAGAGATACCATGACCACGGCAACCCTTACAAAGAAAGCATTTAACTGTGGTGGCTCACTTACAGTTCAGAGGTTCAGTCCATTATCATCATGGCAGGGCACGGCAGTGTGCAGGCAGACAGGTGCTAGAGAGGTAGCTGCTGAATGTTGATGTGTAGGCAACAGGAAGTAGACTGAGATTCACAGAGTGTAGCTTGAGCAAAAGAGACCTCAAAGCCTGTTCTCACAGTAACACACTTCCTCCAACAAGACCACACCCCCTAAGAATGCCACTCCCTTTAGGGGTCATTTTCTTTCAAACTACAACATTCCACTTTCTGACTCCCAAAAGCTAGCCTCCTTCAAGACCCCCAATTGCCATACTCTGCTTCTGGATCAGCATACTATATGCTCCTCTGACCTGAGAGACTTTCCCCGCCCCATTAAGATTCTTCTGGCACCATTCTGCCTTAGATTTCATGGAAGTGTCCCCCCACTTTTTTCTATGGCTCAGAGGGTTACCTGACCTTCACCAAGATCTCTGCCCTACCTTCCTCCAGTTCTAAGCTACATTGTTCCTTACTGTTCCTCTATTGTTGGACCCATGTCATGCAGCCACTCTCCATGACTAACATAGGCCTGGACCAGATCTGAATATAGTAGTAGATCCTACCCCTGTGCCCAGACTACTGCCTTTACTCCATCCCCTCAAGACAATCCTAAGATACCCAGCCTAACACCTCACTTTGAGTCCAGACTGGTGGGTTAAAAACTTGCCAAAAGACAATCAACATCCTAAACCCCTAAGGAGAGAAATTTAAACAAAAATCAAGATATAGAACTCACCAGGTGGTGGTGGTGGGTGTATGCTATTAATCCCAGCACTCTGGAGACAGAGGCAGGTGGATCTCTGAATTCAAGGTCAGCCTGGTCTACAGAGTGAGTTCCAGGATAGCCAGAGCTACACGGAGAAACCCTATCTCAAAGAACAACAACAACAACAAAAATAAGATAGAGAACTCAAAAGAACAATTGTAGACATGGTCGATGAGTTCAAAGTGTATAAAGAGGGAACAAATGAACTCCTGAGTGAAGAGAGAGGACAGGAATAAAACACTAAACACAGAAGAAAGAGACTGAAAGCTGAAGTAGAAAAGAGCCACGTAACATGTAAAGACAGGCTCATCAGAACCACTGATTACTCCATGGAAACTTTTAAAGCCAGAGGCTCTTAGAAATATATATTCCAAGTTCTAACAGGTAACAACTGGCAACTCAGACCGTTACACCCTGGAAAACTGTCTATTAAAATCGAAGAAGTAAAAACGCTCCATGATAAAAACATATTAAGGAAATATATGACCACTAAGCCAACTCTACAATGGAGTCTAGAAGAAGCATTTCAAGAAGGATAAGAGAGGGATAAGACACATCCAATATGGCACAGGGTAAAAATAATAATAATAATAATAATAATAACTACCAGGACTGATAATCAAAAAAGATCTATGGGTTAAGGGGCTGGAGAGATGGCTCAGCAGTTAAGGTCATTTGTTGCTGTTGCAGGGGACCCAGGTTCAGTTCCAAGCGTCCACATTGTAGCTCACAACCATCCACACTTCCAGTTCCAAGGGATTCGACACCATCAACACAGAGGTCACATCTGACCTCTGTGACACATACATGGTGTACACACATACACACAGGCAAAACATTTATATACATGAAATAGAAATAAATTAATTTTAAAAGTCATTTTAAGAGAAAGACCCACAGAAACACCATGAAACAACAAAATGTCAGGAATTAATACACATTTCAACAATAACTCTGAGTATTAATGGTCTCAATTCTCCTCATAAAAAGACACAGATAAAGAGACTGTATTAGAAACAGACACACCTGACCAACAAAAATAGACACCATCTCGTGATAAAGGGGGTAGAAAAAGTATTCCAAGCAAATAGAACTAGGAAAATAGTATGGAAAGCTAATCTAAGAGCAAACAAAATGCACTTCAAACTAAATCTACTCAAGAAAAAAAGAAGGTTGCTTCATACTCATTAAAGGAACAACTAATCAAGAAGATATTACAATTCTAAATATACACACACCAAACACAGGGATACTCAGTTCCATAAAATAAACATTACTATATGTAAAACCGCAGTTTGAACCCAACACAGTAATAATTGGAGATTTCCATCCTCCACAACACCAACAGATAAGTCATCTGGATGAAAAGTGAAGAGAAACATTGGAGTTAAGTGACACTATAAATCAACTGTACCTAACAGACATCTACAGAACACTAAAGAAAACAATCTTCTCAGAAGCTCATGTAACCATCTCCAAACTGACCACATATTAGGACACAGCAAACCTCAACAAATCGAGGGATGCTGAGATAACATCCTGTATTCTATACGGCCAGAATGGAATAAAGCAGGATATAAACAGCAAGAGATACCACAGACAGCACACAAACCATGGAATTTAAACAACATGATACTGAATGACAAACTGGCATTGGCAAAATTAAGAAATTAAAAAAAATCTAGAACTGAATAAAAATTAATATACAATTTACCAAAATCTATGGGATACAATGAAAGCAGTCTTCTAAAGTGCATACATCAAAAAATGAGTCTCAAATAACTTAATGATGTACCTTAATACTGTATAAAAAAATTAAACCAAACTCAAAATCAGCAGATGGGTGAAAAGGTTTAAAATTAAAGGAGAAATTAATGAACTAGAAAAAATGTAAAGAATCAATGAAACATAGAGGTGGGTTTTTTAAAACATAAATAAGACTTACATACCCCTAGCCATATTAATCTAAAGAAAGATAGAAAGTCTAAATTATTGGTGAAATTATTAAGGCCACTCCACGTAGTTAAGAGGAAGATTTATTTAGTGGGTAACTTACAAATGAGGGGATAGGTAGGTGGTGGGGTTCTGGAAAAGATGCAGCACAGTCTGGCGGTGTTCTCTGGAGAACTCCCCCTGATCTACCTCTATAGTCCAGGTAGAGGAAACAAGAGAGCACAGTGCGTCCCGAATCTCGGGTCTTCAGGGCCCTTCCTTGGCCCCACCTTGTAGGCGTGATAGTTACCGAAGCCTCAGTGGGGTTGGAACTTCCAGACCAAAGCTGGAATGGCTACCCACTACACCAAATTAATAAAATTCAGGTGAAAGGGGAGACATTACAATCAACAGATACTAACATAATTCAGAAAATCACAAAGACACACTTCGAAAAACTATATTCCACCAAACTGGAACATATAAAAGAAACTCATGAATTTCAAATTCATATGACATCCCCAAATAAAACAAGACAAAATAAATGACATAAATATATCTAGCTCATAATGAGAGTGAATAGCAATAAAATGTCTCCAAACTCAGAAAAGCCCAGGTCCAGATGGAATCACTACAGAGGCCTACCAGATTTCAAAGAACTAACACAAATACTTCTCAAATTATTTCAGATAAATAGAAAAGGAAAAAATGCTTCAAAACTTGTTTGTGAGGTCAATATTATAAAGTCATAGCAAAAGAGAGAGAGAGAGACTGATAAACCAGTTTTCCTGAAATACAGATCTAAAAACTCACAATAAAGTACTGGCAAATCAAAGACTACATCAAAAAATATCATTAATCATTATCAAAATCATTATCAAGTTGGCTTCATTTCAGAGATGTAAGGATGGTTTGATATACATAAATCAATAAACATAGTATATCATATAAATGAGCTCAAAGACAGAAATCGTATGATTATCTCAATAGATACAGAAAAGGCCTTCAACTAAATCTAACATCCCTTCATTATCAAGGTGATGCTAGGATGGATGGAATGTATCTCAGCATAATAAAGGTTATATATGAAAAGATGTACACTTGAATATCCAAAACAGACAAGAAGCTAGATGTGAGAATACATCAATGTATATCTGTAATCCCAGTTCACAGCAAGGCTTGCATGGGTAGAGTGAGGCAGCAGGATCATGAGTTCCAGGTCATTTGTCTCAAAAACAAAAATAATAAAAGATAGCAGCAGCAGAATGATGGGATTAATATTTATTTTCTACACTTAGTTGGTTTTTTTCTAGTTTTCTGAGCTATTTTGTTCCTATAGAGCCACTTTGCCTCTAAAAATTAATGATGTCAAAAAAGGGCAATTGCATATAGTTTGTATGTAATCAGTGGAGGGATGTGTCTGTTTACATGTCATTCAACACAGCTGTCATAAATTGACTTGGGTGTAAAAAAATATTTTTAAAAGTTGGAAAGTCCTATCATGTGTGTGCTTAAATACTGGTGTGTTCTCTTATTCATCATAATTTTTAACAGTTGCAGGCAAACAAAATCAATTTTGGTGTGTTTTCAGATAGCTGATTTCACAACTATAAGGAGATAAGTCATAAAAATGTAAAGTAAGTTGGTGATTTAATTTAAAAAAAAAAAACTCTATGTGGGACAAATCTATACCCAATGTCATGCTGAATGGAGAAACACTCAAAGCGTTCTCACTACAACCAGGAACAAGACCAGGGTGTCTTTCCATTCCTATTCATAGAGTGCTTTAGGTCTTAGGTAGAGCAATAAGACAAGGAAATAAAATACAAATATGAAATGAAGTTAAAGTATCCCTATGAGTAGATGATAGTACTCTATACATATGAGACCCTAGTTAGGGTTTCTATTGCTGGGATGAAAGGCCATGACCAAAAAGTGAGTTGAAGGACAAGGGGGTGTTATTTGGCTTACACTTCCTCATTGCTGTTCATTATTGAAAGAATCCAGGACAGGAACACAAACAGAGTAAGATCCTGGAGGCAGAAGCTAATGCAAAAGTCATAGATGGATGCTACTTACTGGCTTGCTTCACATGCCTTGCTTAGCCTGGTTTTCTTTTTTTTTTTTTAAAGAACCCAGGACCATCAGCCCAGGGATGGCACCGTTGATCACTAATTGAGAAAATGCCTTAGAACTGGATCTCATGGAGGCATGTCCTCAACTGAGGCTCCTTCCTCTCTGATGACTCTAGCTTATGTCAAATTGACACACAAAACCAGCCAGGACAGACTCCATCAAAATCTCTTAGAGTCGAAAACATATTAATAAGAGTGTCACAATACAAAATTAATACACACAAATCAGTAGCCTTCTTATAAACCAATGGCAAGCTTACTGAGGGGGAAAATCAAGGAAAGGGAACAAGTCTAATTGATAATAGACATACACACACACACACACACACACACACACACACACACACACACATGCAGTCACACATACATACATTCTCTCTCTCTCTCTCTCTCTTTCTCTCTCTCTCTCTCTCTCTCTCTCTCTCTCTCTCTCTCTCTGAAATAAAACTAACCAAGAAAATGGAAGACATCTACAATTAAAGTTTTAAGACACTGAAGAAAGAAATTGAAGACACCAGAAGATTGAAAGATCTTCCAAGTAGTGGATTGGATTGGAAGAATTAATATTGTGGAAATAGCCATTCTATCAAAAGCAACTTTCAGAATCAATGCTATTGTAATAATAATTGCAGGGTTATTCATCACAGATACAGGTGGGAAAATGATCCTAGAATTTATATGGAAGCACAAAAGACCAAGGGCAGTCAAAGCAATCCTGAATTTAAAAAAATATGTATATATGGCAGGAATTGTCACCACAACTGGTTTCAAACTATACTACAGAGCCAGGGTAGTGAAAACAGAATGGCACTGGCACCAAAGCAGAGATTTAGATCAATAGAATAGAATAGAGGAAACAGATACAGAGCTACCTGACTTTTGACAAATATGGCCAAAATACGCATTGGAGGAAGAACAGCGCCTAACAAATCGTACTAGGAAACCTGGAAAACAGCACAGAGAAAAATGACACTAGATCCCTATCTCCCATCCTGCACAAAACTCAACTGCAAGTGGACCAAGGACCACAGCATTAGATCCCATCCTCTAGCACCGCCAGAAGACAAAATAATGAGTGCAGTTAAACATATAGGTATAGCAAATGACTTTCTGAAGAGAATTCCCATAGAACAGGAAGTAACACTTATGAAATTGAAAAGCTTCTGCATAGGAAATAGTGAATTGAGTAAAGAGTTGGCCCACAGAATGGAAGAAAACCTTTGTCAGCTGTATATCCAACCCAGGATTAGTGACACAAATATGTAAAGAACTCAAAAAATTAAACACCAAGAAGCAAGCAAACCAATTTTAAAATAAGCTACAGAACTAATCAGAAAACTCTTAAAGGGAGAAATATAAATGGCTGGGAAACACTTTTAAAGATGTTTGACATGATTAGTTGCTATAAAATGTAGATTAAAACTACTGTAAGATTCCATCTCATTCTAGTGAGAATGGCCATCACTGGCACAGAGGTAGGGAAAGGGGAACCCTTATGGTTGGTAGAGATATAAACTAGTGCAGCCACTCTGGAAAGCAGTCTAGAAGTTTCCCAAAAAAACTAGAATTAGATCTATCATATGACCCAGCTATCCCATTCCTGGGTATATGCCCAAAGGACTCTTTACCTAATGCCAGGGATACGTGATCATCCATGTTGATTGCAGTCATGTTCATATGGGTAGGGGATGGAAGCAGTCAAGATGTTCATCAGTTGATGGATAATGGAGATACAGTACTTACAATAGATCAGTTAATCAATTGTACTGAAAAATGAAATTATTAAATTTTCAGGTAAATAGATGGAATCAGAAAAATTACACTAAGCAAGAAAACCCAGGTCCAGAGAGACAAGTAGCATATGTTCTCTCTCCTATATGGATTCCAGCATCAATTCTCTAGCTTATTTTTTTTTTAAGATTTATTTATTTATTATGTATACAGTGTTCTGTTTGCATGTATCCCTGCAGGCCAGAAGAGGGAGCCAGATCTCATTACAGATGGTTGTGAGCCACCATGTGGTTGCTGGGAATTGAACTCAGTACCTCTAGAAGAACAGCCAGTGTTCTTAACCTCTGAGCCATCTCTCCAGCCCCTCTAGCTTATTTTAACAGAGTACCTGTGGAAGCCAAGCATGGGCAGAGATGGGAGGCATAGCTTAAGGGAGAGGGGATAGTAGATCATAGATAAAAAGAAAGTAAAGAGGGGAATATTGTAGGTGCAAGAGTTTAAATTGGAATAGAGGTGGGGAAATTGGGGAGATGAGTGTGTGGGATTCTTGGAGTATTAACCAAGATAAAGGGAATATGAAGAAAATACAGGAGTATTAAGGTATACCCACTTGTGCAATAATGGCTTGATTTTTCTGGGGTTTCATCTGCTCCCTTATTAGATTGATGCCCACTCCATAAGTATGTGAAACTTATGTATGGCACTGAGCCTAGCTAACAACTGAGGTCTAGGTAGGTAATAGGCCTCCACAAAAAAACTTATTACTAATGGGTAACATAGCAGTTAATTGCCTTTCAAATGCCTATGTTTATCCCCATAGACAAACAGCAGCTTCTGAGAAGCCATTCCTTACAATGAATGGTGGTGAATACAGACTGACTCTTAGCTTCCCATGATGCAGATAATTAGCAATGGTTGTGGCCCCAGCCCTAAACAAGATGTTTATATTCTCTCTAAGGCTCAAGAAGACATCACAGAAGAAGGGGTAGGAAGTGTTGAAGAGCCAGAAGATTGGGTGAAGGACTTCAAAATGCTGTTCTATAGATTGGATGCAACTATTGCTGAAATTAACTCACAAAAAATGTAGTTTCCTGTACTGGGACCACACAAGACCAGCCTTTAGCGCCAATCAGTCAAGGAAGGGGGAGTTGCTCATGGGACTTCATCCTTTACATGTGAGCTATTTACAAATAGTTTATTGATAGATTCTGGGAGAGGGAAAATTAGTTTTAGTTGTACTCACATTGATGAGTTCATCAGGCTCCAACAGATAGCTTCAAACCCATGGTCACATAGAGAACCTTGACTCATCTCACTGGATCAGAAAATAAAAATGAATGGACATGTCTATGAGAAAGAAGTTATAGGGAGGAAGGAGGAAGGAATGGATAGAGGTAACAGGGAGAAGGGAGTTAAGAATAAGAACGATTCGTATGCACTGCAAAACTGTCTAAGAACAAATTGGTTTTTTTTAACTCCTTGTTCTTATCTGATCTTGTAGTCATTGAGTGTATATGATATCAAAAGGGTCAAATGCATTAATAATCCTGAGGTGGGTATGGTCTTACCTGCTGATGTGTATTTATTTCAGAAATTCCACTTTAACTGGTTTACCAATTATTATTCCTTCCCAGTCTAGTAGATACCTTTTTGAAAAACTGATAGTGAAATCCTCTACCAGTGTAGACGTCACGGGTGAATAATGTCAATGCCAAGTGGAGGCAGAGAGGCTCAAAAGTTCATATTGACAAGTTTTGCCTACAAGTGAGAACAGACCAGAAAAGCAAAAAAGACATTTCACCCCAGAGGTTTAAGGAATTGTGCTTTACAGCTTGCTGATAATAGAATAAAGTGGGGATAGATTTTAAGTTTTAGAGGAGATTAAGCAATGCCCTAGAGAGTCTGAGAGCCTGTTTTTCTACAGCTATGACCAATGACACATGAGTTCCTCTGCATGGGGTTTTTTAAGACTGTTAAGAACCAATCTAGGAATGATCAGAGAACCCTGGTGGACACAGGAGTATTAGTGGCAAAGCATTGTGTCTAGTCTGCTTTAAAAGACAAATAAATAGAAACAAGTAGAGAAAACAAAACACATAGAGATTTTGGCCTTGTAGCCCTTTGAAAATTAAATATTCCTCTTCTCTAAGTCCCCTGATTAGCAAAGAAGAGGATATGAGCCAACTACATCCTTGCCTGACAACCTTGTACTGAATAACAATGGATGCTTTGGAGAATGGGACAAACTCCTATCCATTATTCTATCAATGTCTAGGAATTCCTCAGGGTGGAACAGCAAGTAGGCAATGGCCTTGGTATCCAAATTGAGTATTTTAGCCAAGCAACATTCTTTAAAAGCTACAAATTTTAAGTAATATAGCCCTAAGCTCAAGTTTATGTTAAAAATGTATGGACAAGTGTATATTTCACCCTCAAATTGATACACATCTAAAATATACAAAGAACTCTTTAAAATAAATGAGAAAAAGAGAGCTGGTCCAGTAGGAAAATAAATAAAAGACTTGGATGCTTCACAAAAGAGAATATTGAAATGATCAATCAACATGATTAAAAGTTCAAACATATGAGTCATTTGGGAATTGTAAATTAAAACCACAATACAATGTTGCACTTCCATATAAATAATTAAGATGAAGAAAATGGAAAATATTTAGTACTGATGAGAAAGTAAAATAGAATTTATTTTTATTTTCATTTTTTCAGTCCTAAAGTTTTACCTAGGACCTTAAATATATTAATCAAGTGACCTACCTCTGAGCTACTCACATCACCCCTGAAATTGTCATACAGTGTTGAAGGTGCATCCAACAAATATACATATTCCCTGTGATATAGGGATTTCATTCTCAAGCACATACCAAACAGAACTATGTACACTAAGCTCATCAGAAGGCATACTCAGAAATATTTATAACATCTTTAATCAGGACAGACTAAAACAAATGGAAATGGGATAGAAAAAATATGTTAATAGTCATTCAACTGAAAATGATATAACAGCAACATTAAAGAACCTTAATTTCATGTGACAATATGGTAAAACAATGGAAGCAGGAAGAAATGTGAAAGAATCGAATACCAAAAACCACAGACAGTAAAGGTTTTGACAGTGCACAAAAGGACAAAGGCTAATATATGATCATGGTAGTCTCTTTGCATTGCTATGTCAGAATGTCTGGCACCATCAAACTAATAGGTGGTAGGAGTCAAGAGACGAAGTATCTAGTGCCTCAATATCCCCTTCATGCACAAGCCACCTATGATTTAACTTCATTCCAATACCTCTGCCTCCTAAAGAATCCATCATCTTCTAGATACCAAGCCTTCAAGATGTGAGTCTTCTTTTTTCACAGAGTTAAGATATTGAAAGCTGTCAAAAATCTAAGGTAATATTTACCTTTAGGGAACAGTGAAATAGAGGTGAGAAAAGGGAGTTTGAGAGAGTTGTAAATGTCAGTTTCTTGGTCTGGTTACTGTCTATGAAGCTGTGTTTAGTTTGTTAGAATCTGTAAACGTAAGCACTTACAATCTCTAAATATACAAAAGGCTACACAAGAGGCTCTTATAATTGCAGTGTACCATTTCAACCTTAGGAGCAGCTCTACAGTGGTAACCAAGTGATACCACCAGTGGTCCTGCACCCCATCTTGCTCTCCTAAGCTGCCCTTTCTTCTTTTTTGTTTGTTATTTTCTTGGACAAGCTTTAGCCATTTGGTGTCAGAATGTCTGGTAGTCCAAGGCTTACATTCTGTTCATTTAGAGACTAGGCAACAGAAAAAGAGTTTCTTCACTCTTTCTTCCTGTAAAAACCAAGGAATTGAATTTCATTGCACTAACCTGGTCCACATACCTACTTATGGAAGAAACAGTACTCGCAAGAGATTAAGACATATTGATGGCTGCTGCACTAATAAACAGACTGCAGCTGTGGCTACCTGTACCAAACCATCACAAAATCAAGTCGGTCAGGATTCTAGCATGGATGGGGATAAGGTCTCACCCTTAGATGAGGTGCTATTGGCAGCTAATGGCTGCCAGGGAAGGGAAAGTCAGTATTCTTCAGGGTTGTAGGCCCAAGTAGGTTGACCATACTCTAGTGGGTGGCTCCATACCCATGCCCATTTGGGTTGCACTAATTTTGGACTCAGTGGGTTAAAAAAAGAAAAGAAAAAAGAGGGCCATCCAAGAGACTCCTCAAAATAATACAAGTTACAATTACTATTATCCTTGGTTGCCCCACAATGATGGAAGAAAAGTAGCTATTGCTGAAGATACCATGCAGTTCAGACATGGTCCCAGAGTTCCCTGATCTGGAACTGACCTGAAAGCCTCCCCACTAAGGACTAGCTTTCATCATGCCAGAAGCTGCCTTTCCAGCTTCCAAAGGAAGAAGCAACCAACAGTCCTACCTAGCTATAATGCCTATGAAGCACAACAATGGCCAGACTGACGTGAGAACCCTAAGGGTGCAGCAGTGGCACACTTATCTTGGGGGTAACCAACAGCCACATTTGGAGTTAATACCCACTCAACAAGAGGGAAATTTACTCTTTATGTAGCCCTTTCCATTAAAAAGTAATTGTTTTAAGGTCTCACTATGTAGCACTGACAGACCTGGATCTTGCTAACCTGGATCTTGAGACCAGACTGGCCTCAAATTCACAGAGATCCACCTGTCTCCACTTCCCCAGTGCTAGAATTAAAGGTGTGCCTGACCAGGCTCCTTTCCATAAAATCTGTATTGATCTGTGATCTAGTCAGAAACATCATGCAATACCATTTCTGCCATAATCCATTTATTAGAAATAAGAGGTTACTAGATAAGGTAGCCCATATATACATTTCCTGCATATGGGAAGCTGGAACAGGAGGATCATAAGTGTGAGGCCAGTATGGGGAATGCAGCAAATTTGAGACCAACCTGGGCTACATGGCCAGACAGAAGAAGGAGGAAGGGAAGGAGGAAGAAGAGTAGGACATTGAGACCAGCTTATACTCAAAGAATTCGTGTTGTTTTTTAAACCAGTACAGAGACAACATAATCAAATATGCATGCTCTGAAGAAAGGGACAAGGGAGTAAGTGTACTGAGCTACCAACCAAATGAGAGAAACCTCTGGGAGGTGAGCTAGCATGCTTTTAATCCTCTTGCCTGGCTGACTAAGCTGAAAATGGTACAGATGGTCCAATCATTCTCCAAATTAATTAACACAAGGTCCACACCAGGGTGGTAAAGGCAAGACATGTTCCCTTCCAAAATGATACCAGTTGCTCCTGGGCACCCATGCCAAAGCCATTCTGACAACACTTACAATGCTCTAATTGAACTGCCTCAGCACAGAAGAATTGCTCTCTGCCAAAGAAAAATAGAGGGAAAATTGTAAAAATAGCATAGCAGGAAAAAATGCAACATGTTCTCTGGCTTTTGAAATGTCAGAGTTCTGGGCACCAATTTATCTGTCTTACATTATAGGGCTACAAACAGTCAGCAACTCTTATTTGGTCATTTTTCACAATACAAATACATTCCTAAGTGCTAGTTTCATTCCACAATGATTGTAAAGATCTCTATTTTTCGTGTGTGTGTGTGTGTGTGTGTGTGTGTGTGTGTGTGTGTGT
>CABHPQ010173706.1:12705-50723 GCA_902168405.1 Peromyscus aztecus | reverse complement strand
AAAAAAGAAATACAGAGAAAATATACTTTCACTATAAACAATATTTTCCTTCATTATGAATAGTAATTTATCTACCTACATCCAACTTTAAGAGTATAATTCCTTTAGTAAGCAGATAAATTTTCAAATTCCTACATGAATTATCTTCTCTCTAAACTTGAATAACCACTACATGAAAACGATGCCTGAATTCAAGTTCATATCTCACAAACATTGAAGTCCACTCTATCATCCATGGTATCAAGGATGCATTCCACAGACATTAATGCATATTATTTTATTTATTCCATGAAAATTAGGTGCAATTGTGAGATCCTGCTCTTGATATCTTGCAAATGGAAATCAGAAACTTGTGAATTTTTCAATGTCAAATCCTATAAATAGGGAAGGAGATATTTTGAAGTACAATCTGCTAATTTTACATTTCCCTACTTACTTCACCAATGGACTCTGTTCCCAGTACACTTGCATACATCCTATAAACTAGTTTCCTGCAGACAACACTTTGAAAGGCATTATTTGAATCCCAAATCCAATCAACTCTCCATTTCACTACAGATGCCCTTAACAAGCTATGATTAAACTATATTTAAAACAGCACATAAAATCAGGCTATCAAAATTGAATTAGTCTCCTTATTCCTTTCTGTAGCTTTAGGTGAAGGACAAGTTAAAAGGAATAACTCAGAAATGTCCATATTTGAGTGTATTTAGCTATTTTTATCCCAAATATATTAACTTCCCTAATTTGATTCAGAAGTCACTAGTTCTAGTATATCTAATTTGTGAAGTTTTTTTTTTTTTTTTTAAATCTGTCTTCTCAATGTTACATCCCTGTTTCCTCAAGCATTAGAATCAGATGTTGTGGCTGGCAGCCAAGGCTAATGTGCATCTTTATAAATACATACAAGATGGAAATGAAACCACAGTAAATAAATGCTGCAATCTAATAGCAAGCTCACAGAGAAACATGTAAGGAAACATGAGCACACGTGCCCCACTCATGGCCTACGTCTCCGTGGTCAAAAGTTACACTCATCCAGAGTTCACTGAAGTCATGAAGTGCCCTACATGTTTTCCATTTAGTAATGCATTTCATGTCTCTAAGCAATGATGCAGGTTCTATAGTGACCACTTTTGAAAGTTGAGGATATTGGAATACGGGATTCTAAGTAAGTGATCTTACTAAAATTGAACAATCAGGTAGAAATATGTACTTTTATGTCAGGTTTGCTCACGGAGAATTTTAACAATGGAAATACCATAACTAAATTCTCAAAGCAGTGTAAAAATAGAAACAGTGAATGTTGAGATTACTGTACAAGGCTGATTGTGTCCATATTTCAATATGAGGTTGTGTTCCCTAAGGACTCATACTCACAGAGCTTTGTTAAATCTCCCTTGTCTGCAGAAACTGAGTTATAGTTAACCACATTCCACTAATATCTGGGTGAGGGATGACAGTTTTTACTTTATTGGCAAGAATAGTTGTGATGCATTTATATGATATGATTGATGTCTTCATCTGCATATACATCTGGATGTATATCAATCAAAGCACTTAACCTGTCTCTTCTCTTGCCCATGAACAACAGTGCTGGCATTTTGTGCCAAACAAAGTCCTTTCTCCATACCCCAGGTACTTTCCCTGTATATTACCCTATATCATAATCCCAGCTTCATCCTTTAGACCAGTGGTTCTCAACTTTCTTAATTCTGTAACCCTTTAACATAATTGCTCATATTATGGTAATCCCAACCACTAAATTATTTTTGTTGCTACTTCATAACTGTAATTTTGCTGCTCTTACAACTTGTAATGTAAATGTGTTTTCCAGTGATCTTAGGAGACCCTGTGACATGGTCCTTTGACCCCCACAGATTGAGAACCACTGCTTTAGAGCAACTGGCACATTCTCTTTTCTTTTGATACTCTCCTATTTCTGGTTAGCAGTTTATCAAGTAGGCTCAGGCAAGTTTTCATAGTTAGTATCTTGTCAGTAATTTCCTGGAAACAAAGGCTGTTTTCTTTTAAGTATTGAGAAGTAAAATTGCCTGATATTAGTCACAAAAATATATTCAGAGATGAAAGTCAAAGACATTCTGACAAAACAGACATACAACAATAACAACAAACACTCAGAAAATGAAAACTTAAAAATCTTAAGTGTGATCAGCGAATCCCTACTGTTGGGCTCCAGAAGCAATTGCCAGAGACTAAAGGGACCTATTGCTCCATTTAGAAACTAGGAAAAAGCATGTTCTATTTTATTAACTTTTGCTTTTGCTTTGTTTTTTTTTATTTTTTGTTTGTTTGCATTATTTGTTTTAATCACCTCACAGATTAGTTCTGTGCATAGTGTCAAAATTCATGCAGATGCTTTCAGTTGTGACAGCTCACATTTTGTTTCTCCACATCAAAGACTGCAAGATAAAGCTGCCTATTGTGTATTTTCTTATATGTTTTTGGTTTGGGTTTTAATTTGTATTTATTTTCCTTCTGAGCACATATTTACCAAGTACTTTTACTGAACTAAGTACTTAGCCTGGATTGTTTTATTCATCTTCATAATGCTCTGAAGTGGGCATTCATTACAGGGAAGAGAGAACAGTGTTGAGTCGTTACAGAATCCGTCCTCAGATCCAGGGCCCGACCTGAGCTGGCTACAATTCAGAACCTACTTCTTCCCATCGTTGCACGCTGCTCTCAAGAACTCACGTTCAGTCTTAACATTGCACATTCCTTTCCGTTCAATTGTCCCCTGGAAGCCCGAGGAGCCCTTGCTCACACTGGCACTCACACTCTCACTCACACTGGCGTCAATTCCCCATTGCTGGTCAATCTTGTTGATTCCAGAATTAAAGTCATTGCCGTGGCTGTTTCCTCCACCACAGCAGCCGTCACTGCCTGAGCCTGCAATGTGGAAAGAATGTTTGCCATCTGAGTAAGTCCCGGTCTGCACTTAAGACTGCCCACAGTCCCCACATGTCCCTCTGAGTAATGTGGTGCCTTCAGTTTCACAATCACCACTCTTACACGGGGAGAAAAAGGGAAGGAAATTAAAAAATAATAAAATAAAATACAAGCACGACCAGCTGATCTTCATCAACTTCTGAAAGCAATTGTCACACATGTCACTGTTTTTCAACACTTGGCATGATCACCATTGTCTAGAGTCTTCCCAGGTTATGCAGGCACACACTGACACACAAGGTTTTTACATGGCTACTCAGACTCTGAACTTAAGTCCTTACAATTGCACATCAAGCACTTTACCCAATGGTTAGCACTGAAAATGCACATGCAAGCTGCAGTATAAGATCAGAGCAGGTTATATTTGGGAAAATACATGTACGTGCCCATACATATATGCATGTAATACTAAAATGAAGTGAAGAAATAGGCCACAAATTTGAAAGAGAGCAAAGAGTGTTGTATGGGAGGGGTTGGAGGGAGGAAAGGGAAAGGAGAAATGACGTAATTATTTAACAATCTCAAAAATAAAAGAAATAACTTTTAAATGTAAAATAAAATTTTTAAATGTTCAAAGATATGCCAACTGAAATCATCCTGAGGCATGACAGATTGGCTGCAAAACACATTCAAAGCCTATAAATTAGTCACTTATATAATGAACTTCTGCTATGACGTTCTTTAAAAGCTACAGAATCTGTATTCCTTAGCCAAATGTAACTGATCTTTCTGAGAAGTTAAGATGGATACTTTTAATATGGTCAAGCCAAAACTTCACAATTAACCTTCTTGAGTCAACATTTTCCACTTTCTCAAATTCATTGACTTATTTTCTTACTTGGGCTTTGAATTTTTATTATTGTTATTATTATTTATTTTTATTATACTATAGGAAAATAGATTAAATCCTTTCCTAAATTATCAACCTTTTATTTGTTTTCTTGTAATGAATTAATTTTTTTCTATAAAAGTAAATACCACACACATTACCTCAAAATTTCAGAGATTCTTAGCATGTCATTCTTTATTGTCAAAAAACAATTATTCATGATTTTATGGAGAATTGGATTAAATGGGATGACTCAAGGTATGCTCCAATAGACCACACCTAAGGTGTGTGGGATTAGAAATGTATCATCTTTATATGAAGGTTAAGAGAGATAATGTGTACCAAACATGTTCAGTAATCTTTTTTGTTTTTTTCAGTAAGATGAATGAGTTACAAAGCAGTACTAGCATCCCTACTCATTTTAAAACAATTGCAATGGGGGCTGGAAAATGGCTCAGGGGTTTAGTGCACTTGGTATTCTTGCAGAGGATCTGTGTTTTTCCCAGTACACATGTTAGTTCAGAACACCCTGCAACACCAATTCAGGGGATCTGGCACTAGGCACACATGTGGTACACGTACATGCACACAGGTAATACACTAATACATGTGAATTAAAATAAATCCCCCCAAATTAAATATCTGCAATAAATGTTCATCCTCTAGATGATAAACTTAGTTTTTTATTGATTCACCTTTAATTCGTTATAAAGAACCAGTGATAGATAGTGTAAGTTCTCGGAAGCAAAAACAATGAAATAGATAAGAAAATAGATGATAGGGATACATAGATATATAGATGGTAGATAGATGTTATATGTAGATAGATGATAGATGGATAGATAGATAGATAGGTGATGTCATATAAATGACAATAAATAAAATTTTTAAAAAGAGAATTAAAAGCTCAAATTAAAAACAAAATATGTGTGTTATGGTTGTCCACAGAAATACAAGTTAATATGTTAATAACCTTTATTTGTGACTGCAATTCAATTAAAAAAGATAGATAGGTAGATAAATACATAGATAGATAGATAGATAGATAGATAGATAGATAGATAGATAGACAGACGGATAGATAGATAGAAGATATTCATCCCAGTGGTTCTCAACGTGAAAAGAGCAGTGTGATCACTCTGCATGGGAAAAGGCTGTGATCTTTTTCTGCTCAGTCAATGATATGGATTAACTGAAGAGAGCAAATCCCACAGTTCAAGAACATAAATCCTACTACCAAAGGAGAGTTACCTTACTACCGTACAAACTCTAAAATCAGGAACTAATGCTAAATACATGCAGGAAGAAGAATTTAAAACCAAGAACATAGGAGATCTGAGTTAAATGAACTAATCAACATCATAGTAGGGATTTCATGATTTCCAACTTTGACCCATAGATGACAAAAAAAAAACCCATTACACAATGTGTAACTTCTTAACGTAATCTACTATGTCAGAATGTGTGAAATATATCTATGATGTGTCAGTATGACCATCTTCTTTTCTCCAGCTTGACTGAATCAGGTTATGAAACTCACAGTTTGGAATCTGCAGGAGAGACTAAAGATATCAGCCCCTGCCTGGTTTTGATTCTTCTGATGAATGCCTTTGTCTGCACCAGAGCATCCCTCAGGCTTGTTCTGAGAAGAGAAACCTTTCTTCACCTCTGAAGACTCATGGGACTTCAAAGACTTCTTCCTCTTTATAGAAACAGACATGGCTCCCCACAAATCCCTCTGAATTTCAGATGTGAGATACCTGTGTACCATCACCATTTAGCTTCTTGCTCCCTCAGGCCAGATGCCTTCATACTCTCTTTGGATTTGAAGAGCTGTCGCTACACTCTGTAGCCTGTTCCTTCTGTTAGCTGGCTTCATTCCCTGAGGCACAATGCATGTGATAGGAAACCAATGCCTGGATATATAATTTGTGTCTTCCTTTCCGTATGCCACCCAGAGCCAAGGCCCTGCCCATGCAGACCTACTGGTTGGCTGGATATCCTGCATAGACAGACCTCCCAGAATCTTGACCTCACACACACTGAATTCCTGGAGGTAATGACCCACCCACAAAACTGGTTGACCTTCCCAGTTGTGACTTTTTCCTGGACTTAAATCTAAAACATTTTCACCCTCTCTGAAAATGGCCCGACACCACAAGGCTCCACTTTCCTAAACAACCCTCGGGTCAGATCAGTTTCTCTCATGACTCAAACCACTCAATCTGAAAATCTCATTATGCCTGCAATGTCCAGATTCTCTAGAGAGACAGGGCCAATAAAATATATGTTTATAATATAATATGTATTAAAAGAGGGGATTTATTGGATGGGCTTACATGATAGGGGTTGGATAATCCAACAACAGCTGTCTACACTCTAAACTGTCAGAGAACTAGGTAGCTGACCCATTCAAGAAGCTGAACTCCTCAGCAGTCCCAATTTGGTGTTAAAAGCCTGAAAGCTCCCTGGGAGAATTGTTGGTATTGAAAGAGCTGAAGAAGCTGGCATTGATGTTATAAGAAAATTGGAATAGACAAACATGGATTCACTCAAAAGAAAAGGCAAGAAGAACACCTGCACTGGGTCTTCCTGCAACTTCTTTCCTTTTGGACTGGCAGTTCATTTTAAAGCATTACCCATAGACAGGCTGGGTCTTTCCCCTCCATTCACTATGCCACATGCCAAACCTCTCTAGAAATGCCTCCTCTCTACCTTTCACATGAAGAGGTGCATTTTACCAGTCCTAGACATTTCTTAATCTAGTCAAGTTGAAAAGGAAGATCAACCATAACAATCACCATGCAAAGAATGTAGTCTAAAGTTAGTACCAACACACACACACACACACACACACACACACACACACACACAAACACATATGCACATGCATACACACAATACAGCTGATTATATTACACAGATTTATTGATACAAGTCATATGTCTAACATGTTGCTGGCAAACTATAAGTTTTGGTCCATTTTTATTATTTTTAATAAATCCCTATTTTATGATTTGTAATTATATAATTTGAATAAATACACCAATTATAAATGTATAATTTGTATTTATATACAGTAGTCATTCTGTATCATAGGGTCTCCAAACGAATATATAATTACAAATATTTGGTAAATAATTACATCTGTTTTTATCATGCATGCTACATTTTTCTTGGGCATACAGTTCAACAACACATCCATTGAACAAAACAACAATAGATTTGCCCCACTGAGACTGATGATTCCCTCGCCATGGGCTTTAAATGAAGTTTAGAGTAGCAGACATTCTCTCCTGTGAAGCAGGCCTCAGATCCAATAAAAAGGTGATTGATTATCCTCAAGACAGTCATGCCACTATTCACTAGTGAGCCTGCCTTTCCTCAGGTCAGTATGTCATATACAGAGTCTGCTGTTAGGTAAGAAAATTGATGACCTTTGCAGCCTGCATAGCACTAGGATAGCTAGCCATCAGGAAGGAGGTTTCTAGAAAATATTTTTCTTATGTTGGCAAACGTCTAACAATTAATACACATGTATGTAACCATACAACTTATTAATATAATTTTAATAAACCAACTAAAATTGGTATATTTAATAATGCATAATCAATTATGACACCAAGGAAGTAAAACTTTTTAAAAAGGGTTCTTACTTATCAACTTGTGTACTTTCTAAGTTCCTGTTATTTTCTTCCTCGGTGATAGGGTGAAGTGAATTAGATGCTATTTCACTGAAGAGTCAATACAAGCAAAACTTTACTGAAGATAAGTGCCCAATTTGAGTTTCTGTTTCTTTTTTTAAACATTCAAATTAACCATGGGATTAAATTAGTGGTTTAAATAGATAAAAATTGAAAGAAAGAATTTTTCCAATTTTGGTTTTAATGGTCTATTTAGCACTTTCATTTGCTTTTCTCCTTTTTGCACAGAGAGAATGAGTTAATTAAAAAGGGCTCAGCGGACTAGATAATAACAACCACCACAAACACATTTGTGATCATCACAAAATGAAATTCAATTATCAGAATAGCTTGGAGAGGCTCATTTGCTGTGAAATAGTTCTCAGGTTTCATGGTTCGTTCACCCTCTGTCTTCTTTCAGAGCTCTGAGGTGTTTCTGGAACAAAGCAAAGACTTTACATGCAAAAGTTTTCCGATGTTGAGAATTTATGGTTATGCTCTGTAGATCATAGAACAGGCATTTATTATGAGTTACGCTATGAAAGGAATAGACATTATTAAAAACTGAATAAGAAGAAAGAATAGTTGTGCCCTAAGCCCAAGAATAATTATCTCATGTATCTTAATGGAATTTGAAGTATTGATTGCATATATGAATGTCATTTTCTTAGCTGGAATGGACAAAGGTTGTAATACCATATTCTCACCTCTTATTCTCAGTGTGATTTTGCTAAAATTCACCAGTTGAATTTCACCAACCATCTGTCTCTACAACTCAGTATTTAATGTCTCTAAGCACGTCTAGTTCATGCTGGCTACATGGGCATCAATAATTATAGATTCTGTCCATGATAGATCTTGCAAGCATGTCATAAACTCTACTTCTAATAGTGCTTGCCTCCTTCCTGTAGGTGAAATACCCTTCTTTGAGGACACTAATTATTGTCACTGCAAAGCTCTTTCTGGAAATTGCCCGAGGTGATATGTAATATCTTTTAATTTTCTTTCAAACCTTTAGACACTTCTAGTACCACAGAAGTACCTGCTGAAATACAAGGTGTTATGACTTGGAATGGAAATGTCACCACAGGCTTGCATTTTGAATGTTTGTTCCCTAGCTTGGGATGCCATTTTGGGAAGCTATTGTACATTTATCAGATACAAGCTTGGTTGGCAGAACTAGAACATTAGGGATAGGCCTTTGGAGGTTATAGATGGGTTCTGGTTCTAGAATGCTTTCTTGTCCTTAACTATACAAATAGCTGTTGCCCCATGATATTACTCCCACTGAAGGCCACACCTGTTGCCGCGTCTACCTTGTCATGATGGAGTGAGACCTCTGAAACCATGAACTAAATTAAATTCATTTGTTCATTGGTTTCTGTCTAGTGTTTTGTTACAACAACTAGAAAAGTAACTTATCCTTAGGGCCTAGTGGGCAAGACTGCTTTTTTTTTTTTTTGACTGAGAAATAGATTTTTGGAGGGCCCTGTTAAGAACTGCTGATATTCCACATTATTTAAATTTGTGCCATTTAAATAATAAACAATAACAAGCATAGATATAATAAGTAATCAATAATGAGTATGAAAAATAAGTAGATTAAAGCAATAGGCCTAAATACGTGAAGTCTTTGAACTCTGTGGTTCTGATTTAATTGCAAAGTTGAATAACCTCTTCTTTACTGCAGAGAGAGAGTTCAGCTTGCTGCAGACATTTCCTAAAAATTACAACCATACAGCAGTCTCCATGATGTTTGAGTTGGTTTCCCCTCCTGTGAAATGTGCATTTCCTATCAAAGTATCCATAAATGAATTCCTTGCTCATCACTTAAGTCAACAGCATGTTACTGTAGAGCTGTCAGTTTCTGGGGAATAGTCGTGTTTTGTATTCTATAATATCAGACAAGAAAATTGAAAAATCCTCTAATTATTATATGGGAACAGATACTGATCCTGATTTCCTTTTTTTTTTTAGTAGGAATGGGTTTTATTATAAATATTTTTATTTTATATTTAATTTAATTTTACATATCAGCCACAGATTCCCCTGTCCTCCCTCTTCCCACCCCCGAGCCTTCCCCGATTTCTAATGGCTTCTGAACATAAAGCATCCACTGGATCACTGGCCACTGTTTTAACCTGCTTTAGTAAAATGCCGTATCTGACAGAGAAGCTGTGTTGGCACCATTGATTTGTTAAGACTCTGATGATGGATACTATTTGGGTTGTCAGTATGAGGAGTAGAGAACTGGTACAATCCATGAAGAGGCAAGTGATCTAAATGGAAATATAATCCAAAGTTCACATGTTCAAATTGCATACCCCAAATGATGGTATCAGAAGTCAAGACCCCTTATGAGATGGAGCCCTTGTAGATGGATTTGTGCTCCTGCACAGGAGCCCTCAAGGCCACCCTTACTGCTTCCTGGCAGGAGAGCTAGAAGACAATTGCCTGTGATAAAAGGTCTGTCACCAGACATTGAGTCTTCTAGTGCCTTGAGTGGGGACTTTTCGCCATAGTATGGGAAAAAAAAAAAAAAACATGTTTGGTTTGCAAGCCACTCATCTACCATAATTTTATGAGCAATGTCAGTGGATCATTGTCTTGTAAGGTACCATTTGACATATTTGAGAGCTTTGGATGATCTTTAAGAAAGAGAGGTAGGGTGAAACTATGTTTTCAACAAGGAAGGAAGGAAGTAAAGAGTTGTTCAGATCAGCAGGATAAGGAAACTCTAGACATTCAAAGTCATCAAGGACATTTCCCTTCCAAGTTTTTATCTTTCCTTACAAAATCTTTTACTTAGTCTTTTAATGGACAGTGGATCCAGTTGTGATTAAACCTGGTATTTAACTAGGTATTAAGACTTGAGCAGGCCCAGCAGTGGTGGTGCATGGCTTTAATCCCAGAACTTGGGAGGCAGAGGCAGATGGATCTCTGTGAGTTCAAGGCCAGCCTGCTCTACAAAGAGAGTTCCAGGATAGGCTCCAAAGCTACACAGAGAAACCCTGTCTCGAAAACACCAAAATAAATAAATAAATAATAATAATAATAATAATAATAATAATAATAAAGACTTGAGCAGTTAAAACCCTGCCAGTGAGGCCCTCTGACATTCACAGGCTATTTGGTTTTGTACCCTAGAAAAATGAGTTCATCATTTCCACATTGCAGTCATGATTCCCGGTCACCGAACATCACCGATTTTATATTACTGTGTCCCTATGTCTCTCAGTCATCAGACACATTGCAACTGCACGGATGTCCCTTCTGGGGGCTTTTCTTTCTCAGATCACCATGAACGAAAGAGTTTGGCAATGTTGGGCACAGTATTCTAAGGGGAAAAAAAAAAAACATTCAAAAAATCTCTGTCCACCTTCAGTGAAGCAATTCCCATTGTCACAACCAGTGGGAAATTCATCCTAAGAGAGTGTCTCCTAGGGCCACTCCTCAAAACAGCTGTTTTTTATCAGATGTTCTGCGAGGCGAGCCTGACCTTTGGATCCCTATGGTGCATTAATGGGGGGGGGGGGGTTGATTCTAGGAAAAGAATCACATGTGCTAGAGTGTGAAAGAAGTGGTGCTGGAATAGCTGAGTGAGAATGCGCTCCCAAGAAGTCTAGTTTTGATTTGATTCTTGAGGTACACTCAGCAAAAGTGAAGCCAATGGAGTGCTCTGCCTTGAGGCAAGGGGATCAGACTTTGTGAGCTAATGCTGAGAAATCATCCCCATAAGCTGACACTCTGCCTGGTGCTGCTGGTGTTGCAATACAACTTTCTTTGCCAGGCATTTTTCACGAGGGAAGAGTGGTCTTTGTCTTATGAGCCCATACTTATAACTGCTGAGGGAATGTATGTACCATCCATTAAAGAGAGACTGAGTAGAGTATACCAACACATTAACATACTTTATTAACAGAGTTTTAAAATCAACATATATCTAACGTTTTAACAGCACACATCTATGCCTGACGTGATATATCAACTCTGGCAGCTATATCTATTATTTCATTTAAGAAATATTTATTAAAGAGCTGCCTTATACTAGCATTGCTTCACATTTTGATACAGCCATATATCATAGATCTTTCCTAAATGCAGTCAAGTAGTAAAAATAGAGTGTATCTTTGGACCTAGAAGTCCTATACATCACCAAAATATTTTCCAATACAATGTAAGCTTAGCAGCTATTGTAATATGGCAATATGCACTGAAATATTCCATGAAATAATGATTGTTGTGCTTGCATAGTCCTCAAAAATGAATGTAGACAGTCAAGTCATCAGCACAGCATATCTTGCAAAATACGTCGACAACATAACATATTATACTATATTTTAAAAATATAAAAAATGATGCCGTTTGCAAGCCAGCACCAACACAAAGCAATTCAAGTCAGGGCTTTCTGCAAATGGTGAAGAGGTATGTTGACAAAGCAGTCAGCACTTATACTTATTATACTACAATTTAAATAGCCACATGTCAAAAAAAATATCCTGATAGTTGTAATAGAGAATGGATTGTCCTTAGTGAAAAGTAGAAATGTAACTATATTTACTAATTTTAGCTTATGAATATAAACTATGATTAAAATCTGATACAGTATTCATTTTTTTAATATTGTATCAGGATGATATTGTGGTACTACATTATTCAAATATCTTGAAGACTTTCCCCAAAATGACTGATCTCCTTGGATGTGGATAATGAGTCTTTGAGAGAAGCCATTCTCTGTGGTCCTTCAGGTTGCTGAAGGGTTCATCCTCTTCACAATTTGAACAAATGAAGGCTGGAAAATGAGTTGGGACAGGGACTACTCAGCACCTGAGGGCCTCTTTCTTGTTCTCAGTTCTTGCTGGAATGGTTGATCCAGGGCTTCTTACTCCTTGAAGGCCATGTAGGCTATGAGGTCCACCAAACTGCTGCTCTGACTGTATTCACATTGTTATACCAAGAAATGAGCTTTATAAAGTTGTCATTGAGAACAATATGATCCCCAACATTGGAAGATTTGTTGTCATTATTAAAGTAGAAGAAGACAACCTGGTCCTCAGTGTAGCTCAGAATGCCTTCAAGTGGACCCTCTGAAGCCTGCTTCATCATCATCTTCATGTCATAATACCTAGCAGCTTTCTCCAGGTGGCATGTCAGAACCATGATGGACATATTAGGAATAAGAACACAGAAGGTCCTGCCAGTGAGCTTCCAGTTGAGCTCTGGGATGACCTTGCCCACAGCCTTAGCAGCATCAGTGGATGCTTCATTCTACCACAAGGACACTTGCTCAACCATGTTCCTTGCTGCTCTATTTACAATAACCAGAGCCTGGGAACAACTTAGAAGACCCTCAACAGATAGATTAAATAATGTGGTACATTCACACAATGAAGTATTACTTAGCTTTAAAAAAATGTATCATGAAATTAGCAGGTAAATGGATAATAGAACTAGGAAAAAAAATCATTCTGAGTATGGTAGCCCAGACCCAGAAGATTAAATATGGTATATATTTGCTTATATGTGGATATTATCCATTAAGTAAAAGATAACCAAGCTACAGTCCACAGACCCAGAGAGGTTGGGTGTAGGACGAGGGGCTGGGGGGACACATGGATCTCCGGGGGAGGAGGAAATAGAATCGATTTTAAGGGTGAACAGTGGTTGTCGGGGGACATGGAACAGGAGGATCAAATGGGGAAGGAGTGGAATACGGAAACAAAAATCTCTCCTTAGAGATTGAGACTAACAATATAAAAACTGAAACAGTTAAATGTGTGAAGCACACTGAAGAGTGTGAGCTCACAGTGCTATTTATGTTAAAGCCAATGGTTGTTTATCATGTTTAGAGATTGCCTAGCAACCAACTCTCTCCTATCATGAATCCAGGGCAAATAAGTGTCTAATCTGTCTCTCCTTTATGAGTTAGCCTAGGGTAAATCAGGGGCTATGGGAAACTTTGTAAAAACACCTTGGCTAACAAAAACTAAAAGAATGATGTAAGTAAAATATCATCATTTTGTTCAATCAAATAAATGAATAAATACATAGGTGGTGGAAACCAGCCAGACCTTGAGGCCAGTTCAGTAGAGCCAGCCAGGCACCACTACAGTGAGAAAATCTGTGATGGAGAGGTAAGAAAGAAAGAAAAACAGAGAGGCAGAACTGGAAACAGGACAGCAGGGATGGAAGGGCTGACATGACAGAGGGTTAAGGTTGACAGGACATGCCATTGCCCATTAGGGTCTGCAGGGTGGGGTACAGCAGCCTGGAGCTTGTACAGACACAGACTCAGCTCCTCAATCTGCCACCCAGCTGTAGGATCGCCCTTGCTCTGGGCAAAGACTGACCCCGAGATGAGGAACAACTCACTTTCGGGAATGGACCTTTTCAAGGGATCACCATCGTCTGGGATGCCACTAGAGGCCTTATTGGTGTATATGGTCCATGATGCAGCCCCAGGACATGGTGAAGCTGAGAGACCCATGTGGACCTGCAAAAATCAGTGCTGCTGAGTGAAACCTTGGTTGCTCTCAGACATTGCCGCCTGGAGGTTAGGGAGATATGTTGATGTGAGTGGTCTGTGTTCTGTGCTATTCTATTTAATGGGCAGGCCACTAAGAGTTTGACCATGCTCCAATTAGTATATAAATGACAGAAATTGGAGATTTTTCCCTCTTTTTAAATTTTTTTATTCTTTATTTTTATTTTCATTTTTACTTTTCACAGAGTGGTCACAAGGGAGGCAGGCATGGAAGGACTGGGAAGTGAGTGTGATGGGGTGCATGATGAAATTCCCAGATAATAAATAAAATGTTATGTTGAAAAGTCAATCAATAAATAAACTTATTAATTATTATCAATGGCACTTAAAGTCATTTAAAAAAAACAAGCATCCAAATGTTATGTAGCTCCTGATGGAGGACACAAAGGCTCAGTTATAGAACATTCTGGTCATAGAATGGAAACTGAATTAGATCAAGCATCTATTTCTAACTGGAAATGTGTGGACTTTACACAATGCAAGCAAAATCTAAAGCAACGGGCCCATTTATTTTTTCAGCAAATGATTACAAACATGAATGAACTGGAAAGGGATGTTACCTCTACAAGTTAAAATTACCTGTGAGATACAAAGATTGCACCAAATGGAAATTGCGGAACACATTGTGATATCACTTAAACAAGCTAACTGGTAATAAACAAAATGATATTATGAAAGAATTGAAACAAATTAATAATAATTACAAATCACATAATACAGAGGCACTGGCCATACTCCTTAGGTTCATATGGATTTTGATTATGGTTAAAGCATGTTGCTATAAAAAGGAAGTCAAGAATAAGACATGGTCTGCAATTAAAAGCTAAATTAAGAGTCTAAGTTTTTCCTTTGACCGTGAACATCAACTGGCTTTAGGTGGTCATTCAGGTCATTCACATCAACTTGGCTTCCGGTGGCAGCGCGGCGCCATGGACATCACCATGACTTCAGGCAGAAAGTTTAATTTTAAAAGAGCTTTCCATATACATGAATATCAAGGAAATTTAACCTAGGAACTCAAAAGGTACCACACCTAGTTAAATATATTAGAAGACCAGGGATCTCTTACTTAAAACACTAAGGCTCATTTGAACCAAGGGCGTTCTTTTTCCACAGAGAATTCAAATTGTCAACACTTTACCTCTTCAGTCAGTTGCTTAAATGAACTAGTGACTACAGATAACTAATAAAAATACATTTGAAATTAGAAAGTGACCTTGATGGGCAACCTTGGTCTCAGAATTTAAGAGAAATAACACACCGAAATTTCCATGATCCTAAGGAAGGAAATGGGGCTGGAATAGTGGATGAAAGTGGCAATATGAACCGAAGACTATCACCTCCCTCACAAGAGTGGGTATTAATCCTGTTCAGAAAGGGGTCTAATGTTGATACTCGTTCATTTTTGAAAACCAAGATTTAAAACATTGGGGTAGGTGGCTCATTAGATAAGAGCTCATTTGCCCTTCCAGGGGACCCAAGTTCAGTTCCTACAACCTTCTTCAGGCCCCGTATAACCTCTAGTAACCCCAGCTCCAGGGAATCTGAACCTGTCCTCTGGCCTCTGTAGACTTCACATGTACATACACATATACACATAAATAAACATAAAATAAACCTTTTAAAATATTAAAGTATTTAAATACTGAGGCTATTTCTAAAGCATGGCTAGTAAATGTCATTGAAATATTGTATCTGAAATAACAATTGTGTTCAATGTAAGTTCAGTCAGGAAATTATTGTGAAAAGGAGGGAGAAGAAACATGAGATAAGAAAATATAAGTTTTTGTGTTGAAAAATTAACCTTAATTCCATAAAAGGAAAATAATAAAAGATGTAAGATATGCTTATCCAAGAATTAAAATAGACACAGAAGGTAATACTCAATAATAATGGCATTTTAAAGTAAATAAAAAATAGGACCACTGATCACTAACAGACATATATTCCTTTGAATAAGAGCTTGCCTTCTAGTAACAGGAAGTAATTCCTTCAATTAAAAATGTTACTTTAATTTTTTTTTGAGATTACAATATCATTATATCATTTCCCCTTTTCTCCATCCAAATCTTCCCATATGTCCTTCTTTGCTCTCTTTCAAATTCATGGACTCTTTTGTCATTGTTATCACACACACACACACACACACACACACACACACACACACACACGCACATACTCATACACACATATGAATGAAATATACGTATATACATATTTGTATGCATGAATACTCTTAAATGAGTAAGGATAACCTGTTCAGTCTATATAATGTTATTTGCATGTATGTTTTCAGAGCTGACCTTTTAGTATTTGAAAACTAATTACTATGTTCTTCCCCAGGAAAGACTATTTCTCCTGTGTTCAGCATTCTTTAGCTGCCTATAGAGTTGTGTGGAGTTGAGGCTTTGTGGACTTTACCCTATTTTCTTTACCATGTCTATTGCGGTCATCTTTGTTCAGCTTATGTCTGGGCAGTCATGTTGGTGCGACTTTATGAGTGTAGCTTCTGATATTCATATAAGATTCAGTCTCACAGAAAACTCCTTGATCTCCTGGCTCCTACAATCTTCCCTCCCCATCTTCTTACAAAGTTGTGTTGTAGATGTATCAGTTGAGACTGGGCTCCACAACTGCGCTTTGATCAGTTGTAGTTTTCTATAATAGTCTCCATGTATTACAAAGAAAAGTTCCCTTGATGAGGAATGAGAAGTCCACTTATCAGACAAGACCCTAGAGACGGGGCAAAAATATTACTCTTTGAAACTTATATTAATACTGTCTTCAAGAACAAGTAACTAGATGAAAGAAATCTAACAGAAGGACCTTATTAAACTAAAAATACCGTGAAGTTCAATTCCCTTCCATTTAAGTTGCAACGGTGTTAGCACTCACCAGCCTACATACTGTCTTTTGTATTTAGCCTTCTGCATCTTCAAAGGTCCACATCAATTATGTTGGACAAGTACTATATACCCTACTTGCTGCTGCTCATACAACATAAGAAGAACATCTTCATTTATAACTTTTATATTTGCTTGATTAGCCCAAAGGTTTAATGAAATCGAATGCTCATGTTCTCTTTAACTAGCTAGAAACAACTGGCACTCAAGACACACTGTGTATATAAGGTGGTATGTAAAATCTTTATGGAACAAAACATTGCCCTGGAACCTAGCAGTGGCTAGACACGCCAGCTGCTCTTCACATGAAAGTCTCCATCAGCTTTTGTGGGATATCTTCACAATATTCAGAACTCAGGAAAAGAAAAAAATTCCAAATCAGTTATTTATTTCTGGGAAAGTTGTTTCACATGAAGACAGGGTACATCCTATCTTGAAATTATGAGATGAAAATCAAAACAGCCAAAAAGTATCAGTCTGATTCAACAAATTAATTAGCATGCGTTGTAAAGGATAGAAATATTACAGGATTGTTTAAATTGGTATTGAAAACATAGAGGCTTTATTGTAAGTGTTTGTACAGAGAGTAAGATAAATAAACTTGAAAGAAGAAATGCTGCAATCTTTATCCATGGAAAAGCAAATTAACAGCTGTAAGACTTGGTTTCCTCCTGTATACATGACAAGTCTTGCCCCAGTTCTGAAAACACAGAGTCAGTTTTGAAACTCCCACATCAATATTGAAGGAAGAAGTAGAATAATGGGGAAAATATGAGGAATTAATGAAACCAAGGAAACAAATAAAAATGATAATTTATTACCACAATTTAAAAAAGCATAGTCTGTATCATTGACACAAAATACACCCACTTCTTAATTTCAGAAATAGCCATAAGACAGGAAAAGGGGAATGCATTTTATGAAAACTCTTCCCAGTGACTGCCCATTTATCTGTGAAAGTTTGCCCACAGGGATCTTAATGCCCCCCCACACATGTATTTTCTCTATCCTAGTCTCTCTGATTTCCACTAGGAATGTCAGATATAGATAGTGGGGTTTTTTTTTCTGAGCCCAGAAATGGATAATAGAAGTTCAGCATGTGTGGGTGCATATAGCCATAAGTTTTTTCAAGTCCCACCTGGCCCCACAGACCCTGAGCTGGTTATAAAATAGCCATTCAGAGGCTTAATATTATTGACAAACTGTATGCCTTATGGCAGGCTTCTTGCTAGCTAGCTCTTATAACTTAACCCATTTTTATTAATCTACAAGTTGCCACATGACTGTGGCATTACCAGTCTGTTGGCATCTTGCTGCTCCTTTGAGAGCTGAAGACTTTTGTTCTCCTTTCTCCTCTCACTCTCTCTCTTGGATTTTCCCACCTGACTCCATCCTGCCTTACCATAGGCCAATGCAGCTTTATTTATCAACCAATTAGAGCAACACAAATTCACAGTGTACAGAAAGATATCCCACAACAAGTGGAGGTTAAGTCAGACATAGGTGTCCAAAGCATGACAGACTGCTAAGTGGCAAGAGATAGAGCCAGGAGGAGTAGAAGGCATAATTCCATACAGCTGATCAGACTCATGTGTGACAATGTTCAATTTCAAGATTCTATGACCATATCTGTCTCTTCAGATAAAATTCTAGAATATTCAATAATTCGTCATCAGTGTCTACTCAGTAATTACATGAAAGTCCATTAACTGTCTACTGGCACCATCCTAGCGATTAGGAGTTTATAGTCTTTAATTCCTGCTCTAATTTCTGACTTTCACGAAATCGAGTGGAGAAGTGAAATGTGGTAACAGGTGCCTTAAAAAAGGAAAAGAAAATTGCCATACAGAGGCAAATCTGGTAAGAATCCTGAATTCCATAGATAGCTCCTCATTGCTAACAGCTGTGCAGATTTGGGTTCACATCAGAACCCCAATATTCTCCTCTGTTTGTAGCACCCTAAGCTGGTAACCCATAGGACGTTTGTGTGTCCATTAGATGTAGTAGCATGGGAGGGTGAGTGATTGTACTCTTCAAAACAGAACAAAAGCTGTGGTTGCGTTTAATGAGGTTTTAAAAATACTGTTTTTAGTTCTGGAATCCCTGTCTAAGTGATGTCTAGGGCTGCATGTACATGCTCAGTTCCAGAGAAGTCCCTAAAGCCCTTCCATTTAAGGATTAAGAGGTTAAAAAAAAACACAAAGCAAATCTATTAGGTATGCTTGATGGGCTTCTGTTCTCTGGGTCATTTGTGGAAGAGTACACAAATCATTTCATTAATGTACCATCCTGTCAAACAAGGGGCAGTGTGATTACCTAACAGTCTCATAGTGGATTGTTAAACCAAGGCTTCCTGGGTGGAAAAAAGCAGAAGAAAAGTCAGACTTCTGTGAGTTTGTGTGTGTCGCACCCCTAGGTTGTATAGCACAGTACCTGGACTGAATGTGAAAGGACTTTCCAAGTCCTGCCACCAGCACTAATTCTAAAATAGAGACTATTGAGTTACACCTGGGTCAGCTGATACCCAAGAAATCGATATGATCTGGTCATTGAAAGGGCAGAAAGCAGAAAATACCTGGGTCATCTGTTTGTCATCCTTCTTTGTTGGACTAAGGCTCTGGAGAAGTGGACCCTTTGTGAAGTATCATGTATAAGTAAAACATGCAATGGGTTAGCGTAAGTCACTGAATATAGTAACATTACAGTTTCTTCAATATTTTAGATATTAAATGATTAAAAAGAGGTTTATGGGACGGCAATGTAGCTCAATGTTCAAATTCCTTTCTAACATGCATGAAGCCCTTCATTCAATCCTCAGTACTGCAAATAGAATAAAATATAGATTTGCACATGAAATAGTATTTTGGGCTTAATCTAGCCACCATACAGGACAACCCACACCCACTTCATGTAGTAAACTGTGTTTTAAAGGAAGAGGGGATAATGTTCTCTTTTGCTGTTGTTGTTGTTTTTCCAGAATGATGGTTTTATTCTTTCAACCACAAGGGAGAACAAAGTTACATTATCCACAGGGAAAATGGATGCAACTGAAGAGAGATTGTTGAATAAGTCAGTCTCCGAAAGACAAACACTGTCTCTCATTTGTGGTTCCCAGATTTCATAAACAAAAATCTACATAAAATTATTTCTCTATATATGACATGAAAGTAGAAATAAAGCTGTCCAGGGAATCACAGGAAACTAAATGGGGGCGGTGATGTGACATGAGGGCAGACGTGCATTAAATACCTTGTATACTTACATTAAAATGTCCTTATAGAACCTCATACCATGCACTATGAGGCCAACAAAAGAATGGCAGTGTTTCAGAGACAGAAGCAGGCAGTACAGGTCAGCTGCTCAAGCCTTGGGTTTGGAGGGGAGCTTCCCCATATATCAATGCTATTATTTGAAGGTCACCTTGATGGCTTATATACAAAATGAAACTAGTTTCTCACAAGACCTTCTAAAGCACAACATACGGACACTTGGAGTGCGTACTGAACACTCAGAACAACTGTGTGTGGCGAGAGATCTCATCTCCCTGACTCACTAGGAAGAATCAAGTCATATGCACTCAGGCCTGACTGTGAATGGATAATGTTCTCTTTGTCTTTTTAATGACGTTGTCATTTTATCATAATTTTATATCCTTAAGGGCCTTGAGATATGCTCCAGATTAGACTGCTTGATGATGTCCAATTAAGCAGTAATTCAAACTACAGGAATATGAAAGAATTAGCACAATATTGGGCAAGGGGAAGAAATAGAGAACCTAAGCCAGTTCCTTTTTCTCTAAATGAATTTTCCATTAAAGACACTAGCAGAGTATTTGAAACCATAAATACAAATAATAATAATAATAATAATAATAATAATAATAACAATAATAATAGTAAGGAAAACAGCAAATGGAATTGAAAATAGCTATTGGAAGAAAAGGCTATCCCTAATTGAATGTAGCATGAAGCTACGTATTTGATATATATTTTTTCACTTAGTCCATTTGAGGAAACCCCTGAGATAAAGAATATTTCCTCTTTAACAATAAAGGTTAAACCAAATGAAAATACAGGGCTAACTGGGAAAGTGTGGTAAGAGATCATTTCAATTTGATCTACCTTTATTAAGTATCTACAGTAATATATACAGCTTTATACTCATTGCTGCATGAGACAAAGAGAAATGAGACAGAGCCGCCGCTCTTGTGCCCTATTGTCTAGAGGGTTAACGTGTTATGCACTTAATTATGGAACTGTGGATTCAATTTATCCACATTCTCACAATCTCCTATTATAATGAAGCACAAATGGTCTGAATATAAGAACTAAATGAACTGTAGTTAAGCCTGACGAGGGCTAGAATAATAAGTAAAATTAATGAGCCCATTAGAGACCGGCTTTAGAGAAAATTCCACTGCTGTCCTAGTGAAAGCCTGCTAACAATTTTCCTCTACTCCCCACCAAATAAATGAAAGAAAGAAAAGAAAAGAGAAAATAAACTTTTAAAATGTAAAATTGAGATGTTAGTTTATTTGAAAGTTATCTTCCATCACATTACCCCCAAGCAAGGGTGTTAAACAAATGGAAAGCCGACATAAAAAGAGATTGACACATTAACTCCAGACAAACCATATCAGTCTCCATGTAGTGTATCATGTATCCTCTGAAAAAGTGTGGTGCTGGGAAGTTGATGGCTGGCAAGGTGTGTGGGGTAATCTTCTCTGACTGACTTGAAGCTCTTAAGTCTCAAAGAGAAGACCGAGTAGAGAAATGACTCCAAGCTGTGACTCTGTATCTCACTAAAGACTTTAATGTCGCAGCTCCCAGCTGAGTGTTGCATATATCTAAAAGATATCACTGAGACTAAAATACCCAGGAAAATCTTGGCATCATGGGTGCCAGGCAATAACAACCCTTTGACAGCAGGATAAGAGCCTACCCAACATGAATCCATCATGAACAGCCCAGACACTTTGTTCCATTACCACATGGCCTTTGATATTTACTGAGGGTGACACAACTTTACAACAGTTTAAATTGGGTTATTTAAAGTTGTTTTGCTATTTGGGGAAAAAGAAAATTAGATTAATAAGGGACTGCAGTTATTTTACTATTTTGGGGCAAAGGAAGACATGTTATCAACAGGACAAATGCTAGTGAGTAGCAGCATAATTTTCCCTTCAGAAGACAAAAGCAAGACTCCAGACTCTTTAGTTGCTTCGGCTACTGCGCATTATCATAACTAACCTGCTATGAAGTAGGTTGACTCACACGTATACTTATTTACATAATCTCATTCATAAAATAGAAGTTAACAACAAACACCAGAATGACCATCACTCTTTTAGATCAATGGTTTTTAAAGTTGAGTTTGTAGGCCAGAAAAAGGAAGGGCCAGCATGGTAAAAAAACGTGCTGAACTTTGTCACACTCCACTGCAGGCCTTCCATGTCGGAACCACAGATGTCAGCAGTCTCTGCTTAAACCATTTCTCTAAATGAGTCAGACACAAGCTCAACAGTGGGACACCCGGCTTCAGACATTTGACTTCAGAATTTAGTATTCTATTATAAAGCTCACAAAGACCAGAAAAGGTAAATAGATTGTCTTGGAAAATGCAATTATAGTGGCTCTCAGGGACTTCAGACTCAGATAAAAATGCTCATAGTGGAATTCTGTAAATGCCTGTATTGGTTGTCAGCTGAATTTAAGCCATTGACCTTAGCTAGCTTGCAAGTCTCACTGAAAAGCTTGGTTTTTAACAGCACAATTTGACAGTTTTAAGGCAAGTTGACCACAATTTATAAGAAAGAAAATATTTTTGTTTTTAGCTTGCATTCTGAAACTCATCTTCAAAGTTTAATTCAATTTTCAGGTTTTCAAAGCTGTTAAGAGTTAACTAGAAAGGTAAAATCTGGACATGGTTTGAAGGAGAAGCCACTAAACCTGAAATAAAAAGAAGATTGAAAACTCACTTTTCACCAACACTCCTCATATCTAAATGATATTCTGTATCTCTTGGTCAATATTTCTTGGTAATTTACATTCTCAGTTATGTATGCAAGTCAACGCCCTGCTTTAAAGATTAGATGATTAAAAATCTAATGTTTTGACAAAAATAACTAAATGTACAGTGAAATCAGGTTTTAACAGAGACTATCCAAACTCCAGAACATTGAGAGTTTGGGCGTATAGCCATTTTCCAAAGGAGGATATTTTATCAAGGTTAAATCTCAAAAGCAAAGCCCATTCTTCATCTGCTTCCTTTACACTCCATTATGATTTTTTTAAAAGCACATTTGCAAAGAACTTTTCCTTGTTTAGTCACAACTGGGGAGGACTTATTTTTAGTTTTAACCTAAATCAAATAGTGTTGAACCATAGCATTTTTTAAAGCGAAGGGGGGGAGGGAGCCATAATCTCCCCTATTTTAAGAAGCTTGAACTCCATTTGCACTCAGAGAAACAAACCCCCCAAAACCTGAACATGCAAACCTCGAACTGAACTTGGCAGAAGAAGAATCTGATGAAGGAAAAAGGCAATGAAAGCCAAATCCTACGAGAAAAAAAAAAATAGTCTCATACTTTAAAAGTCAGCCAGACTTAAACAGCACTTCTGACATCAAAGGAAACAAAATTTCTTGCATTAAAATAAAGCTATCTCCATTATAATGGTTCAGAGAATGGCAATGTGCTGGAAGGCTTGAGTTACCATGCCAGAATGAGGAATGTAGAAACCAGGAGATGAGTGAAGATATCAGAGCCATTCAACCAGGAGACAATCGCCAAATGCCTTCTCTACATTGTCCATGAGCGATGGAGTTATAGTCAGTGCGCAGTTTACAAAATGGCTATGATGAGGCGGGCCTGGAGAGGGAGTAGAGGGGATGGGAGGAGAAGAGGGAGGGAAAACTGCAGTTGGGACACAAAATAAATGAAAATTTTTAATTAATTAAAAAAAATGAAAAATGGCCATGAAAAGATTCTGGGTGATTTGAGCATTGAAACAGTTAAGTATCTGAGACAATTATCTCATAAATATAAAAGAAATAGAGAAATTATCTCTATTAAGCTAATCAAAATGATGTTTTGATTTTGAATCCTAAAATCTGACTTCAGCTATCAATATCTCACAGAAATCACTAGACGAATTTGCATTTGCAAAGACCTACCAAATTCTCCTGTACATTGTTATCATGTAAATGGATTTGTTCTAGAAACCAAAGACTGACTGCTGTTTTTGAACTTTATTTTTTGCTTAGTATGTTTATAAATTAATTGATAAATATTAATTACTAAGTAGGAAAGAAGCAAAAGAGTAACATTAACTGGAGGTGACCATGAGGATTCCCTCCAGGGGACTGAGAATAGAGTGGAGGGCTGAAGTTGGCTGAGCCAAATTGGATACTTGTTTTAAATAGACTCTATGAGAAAAACCTGTCTCTTTAGTTCTCAGTCTCTCTTTGTCTTTCTCTGTCGCTCTCTGTGTCTGTCTGTCTGTCTCTCCGTCTCTTTCTCTCTCAGTAGTTGTGAATTTACTGGCCAATATCGATTATCTTATCTTGAATTCATTAAAAACATGAAGTCATGAAAACTCGGATTTTAACATCATTAAACATAAGGGTGATTGAGTTTTAACTCCTCCCCTTATTTGTTAGCTCTATTTGGGAAAGTTCTAGATGCTTTGCTTTCTCCATTTAAGGAATGGTTTAAATATCTAACTCCCAACTGAAAAAGATAAGAAAATAGGCAAAGCTATGAATGTGTACTATAGATTTCAGCACCCACAGATCTGGAGGTGAAGCTCAGGGGGGAAGCTCTTACCTCTTATGCATGAGGCCCTGACTTTGATGTACTCTGATCTGCTTACTGTTCTCACTGTAGGGTTCCTTACTTGAATTGTGAAGGATTCCATGCAATTTATTTATTAAAGTTAAAGGAAGGAGTATACATTTAACTGGAAGATCAAGAGAAAAGCAGGATTCAGTAAAACTGAAAGATGATTTGGAAAGAGTAAGCAGGAGCAGCAATGGAGACAATCTCAAGGGCTTCTTGCATTTGCTGTGGCTTTATGAGGAAGAACATTTTTTCCTAACCATTTGTCAAGGATGACAGGCACACAGTTTTAAAAAGGGCAGTGTCCCTCTATCAAGCGCAGTTGATATTTATTTGCTATCTAGCAAAGTAAAGAAAACGTTTGACTCTAAGAGAGTTAAGGTCAAGGCAGCTGTTTGCAGTCTTTAAGAAAGACTTAGTTCTGAAACTTGGGGCTTTTAGCTATAGTGCAAATTCAGTCTGTATTCCTATTTGCTTGGCCCTCTTCACATCGGCACCATGGACTTGAGGAACAAAGAGAAGTGACACAAACGTTATACTCATGGTATGTATTCTGCCATGAGTAGGACACACTCTTATGTCATGTTTTGAAGCCTCTGATGCCATATTCTAGAAGCTTTACACTACTCAGAAACTAAGTCCCTCATTTCATCCATGAAATGCTGTTTTTATTTTGTTTTCTTTTGTTGTAGGTTTCTACCTGAATCAATTTTAAAATCTGATTATATTGCAGTGGGAAAACACTGCATAGTCTAAGTGACTCAATATTTCATGCTTTGCTGTTTACTGGAAATTTACTGGGTCACAATTACTATCTTGAACACATTCTTTTCCATTCAATAACCCAGACATCAAGATTGTTTCAATCTTATGGGACATACCTTGTAACATGACCCTGCATCCTATTCTCTAGAGACAGATAAGTCTCAAACACAGCAATGCTACACATCACTTCAGCTCAGTCTATTGGAAGGGAGATGCGAGAATGGCCTTCTGGTGGATTATAAATGAGAGGAGAGTGGAAAAAAGCAGATGAAGAAAGAGAAATGGGCAATAGTGTTTATAGTCTTGTGTTCCAGTGCACTTTTTTTGCTGAGGAAACTGCTGTGGATCCAGACTGCTGTTCAGGAACAGTGGTAATTGGGTTCTCATCATGACACCAGTTGAGCAGTTTTGGTTAGTGAAAGTCAGAGCTTGAAACTCTCCCACTTGACTGATGTTTCTTTCACCATATAAAAAGATTTATTTTACTTTAGTTATCCGTTATGGTTTAATCATTGCAGGTCAATAGATTTTTTAGTAAGTATTACTTACTAGCAATTTGGGCATTAAATGCTTGATACACATTTTCCAAGAAAGTCAGGAAGCTATGAACCAAAAGAAGTTGGCGATTACAATCTATTCATAAATAGAGTATTTTATAATCAATTATGTTTTATATGTAAAAATATACATGATGTCAGAAAGAGGAATTCTAAAAACTTATCACTGAATAAGAATTGGTCTAAACTTCAAGTTGTATTATTTCCTCAATTTTAATGTGATTGGTAAATAGCTAAATTATAACTTTGGTATAGTTTATGCTAAATGCTATTTAAATTCCTTTTTAAAAGATATTTACTGAAATAACAAACCTGTAAGAAACACTGTATAATAAAAATGAGTGTTCATGCATGTTCAACAAGAAAAAAAATCCATGATGCTCACTTCCTATATTTAACCTTATGAGGTTGAAATCAAAGTTCTCTAGAAATCACAGATTCAATGACAGACATTTGGCCTTATAAAGTTCAAAATGGTGCTTTAGTGGAATTCCAGTGAAAGAAATATGAGAGGATAGAATTAACAAGAATGAAAATCAAAATAGACTTTGACATTTGTCTCAAACTAGCTGCAGTTGCCTGGGCAGTGACTATAGGAATGCATGAGATACAGTGACATCATCTCTTTCTTCACAAGAATGTAATAGGACCCAAGACGTTACTGCAGCAGCTAGCAAAGCTTTTATTTCCTCAGATATCTTAATCAGACTCTCTTCAATGATCAAAATACTTCATTGTTAGTCCTTTTAAACCTTATTTGTTTATAACTGCTATGACAGCTTGTGTCTGTGGTAGCCTTCAGGAAAACATGGGGGAACTACAAACATCCTTTCTCCATTGCCTGGCAAACCATTCAGCTAACCATTAAGAACAAACATAATGACTAAAACCAACCCTATCTGCAGCCTCCAATTTTGCCAGTAAATAATCTTTCCATACCCCATATCCATTGGGAGAAGAATATATTGCTTTTTTTTGAGCTTCTGTTAGAAAGTGGAAATACATTCCCCACTGTATGAAAGGTATGGTATAATTTATCTTTATTTTGTAGGTGTTAAATGTAAATGTGTGCTGAGGTGCTTATGCTCTTCTAGCTAGTGTGTTAGCACTAGCACAGCAAAGCTCATTTTAATTTGAGACTTTAAGAAAGGTTTGATGAATTGATTGTAAGTTTAAAAAAATATCATCCAGCTTTGTATTCCATAGTAAATTATTTAAAGAAAGGTAAAAGGTAAGTTAACATGATTAAATGGTTGTTGTTCAAATGTTAGATGGTCTTTTAATATAAAAAAAAACCCAGAGCCAGATAACAGGATGAATGCTGAAAAACTGGAGAAGCAGAACATCCAGCCACTAGTTCTTACCTCTTCAAAATCCTCAGCCTAAAGAGAGTGAGCTCCTGTTTCCTCATGCCTTATATACTTTTCTCTGCCCAGATATCTCTTCCTGGGATTAAAGTTGTATGTACTTCCTAGTACTGGGATCAAAGGTGTGTGCCACCACTGCCTGACTCTGTTTCCAGGGTGGCCTTGAACTCACAGAGATCCTAAGTGATAGTATTAAAAGTGTGTGCCACCACTACCTAACCTCTATGTCTAATCTAGTGGCTGGCTCTGTCCTCTGATCCTCAGGCAGGTTTATTAGGGTACACAATATATCACCACAAACTGTAACAAGCTTTTGTGCAGATTAGATCATTTTAATAATCCATTACTTCTCTGGAATATTCATCTTACAGAGATCCCCTCGGCTACCCTCTAAACTACTTCTGAGCTTTACTCCAATTTCATTCCATAAATGAAACTTGGCTAAACACATATTTAAAATATCCATGCTGTCAAATCTGCTCTCCTCTATGAGTTTCCTGGCTTTATGCTTATCTGTGACTCCTATCTTTCCATAGAAAAACATCTGTTTATTTCTTTAGTTGTAAGCACATCTCTAAAACCACACCAGAAGGTAAATGTTCTGGTGTTCTGGTCCCTTCATTTAGATCACTGTCTTATTTGCTAATGCTATTGCTGCATAGAATCCCTCAAGAAACTTTTACTTGGCACATTAATTAATATATTATCTATGAAAGATCTAAATAATCAAAATTATGGGACCTCTGTTTCAGGGAACATCTACTCAACATTCCCCTATACATGATTATTTCCTTCCTGTTCTATTCAATGCCTTGTGCCCATTCTAATGGTTGACATGAACTTTGACCTTTTCTCTGACTATTCCCAGATCATAATTCATTTGTATAATGATAATATTCTGATCCAGGACAAGTTTTTCTCCTACTCAGAGATCTCATGCCTGTGTATTATTAAATGGCCAAAGAAGGATCTGCAGTCCTAAGTTATAGTATTTTGTAACCGTATCAAATACAGTGAGTTAGTCTTCCCTTCCGAGGAGAAAGTTTACTTAAGGCTCTGGATGTGTTAGATACTTTGTTTTCTTCAAAAAGCTAGTCATCTCTGAGAAAACATAATGAAGCCCATGATTTAGAAAACTTTCAGAATAGACTATCTTGCCTGAAAATGGAATCCTCATTACTTAAGCAGCACTCTGAGCAAGAAAAATGATTTTCAGCATGTTCAAGAAAGAAAGAAATTAGCACTTAATCATGGAGCTATAAAACACTAAAACATAATTTAATTCTTCATGTTACCAGTATTTAGAGCTAAGAGCAATGTATCTATTTTTTAACATGGGTGTAATTTTCACTAGTGCTAGTTTTAGGACTAAAGAATTAAGTCTATTCACAGTGGGACTATCAAGGTCATCTATTACATTGTTGTTGAGAAAAGAATCTGGAAGAGTCTCATGTAACCAAGAGGATGCCAAACCTACTGAGGTAAATTTCATTCCATAGTGCTCAAGTTATTCATGGAATGTTGTTTAATCATACCCTAACTTACAGGCTAAAAGGAATGATTAAAATTCTCATCACTTTTAGTTGGTAACAAGACAATGATTACAATTATAGGTAATTCTATAACCTAGTAACTAGGCCCTGGAGGGATGAGCCTATACTTCATTTTTAATTAGAAAGTTTATAAATCAAGATGGGTGGAGAGTGCTTTCAAGAATGATTTCCCAACATAACAGGGAAAGATGTGTCTCTGTTTCAAAAGCCTGCCAAAGTTAATCCATATAATGTTTAAGGCAATGTTGATCCTGTCTTCTAGTCATACGTATCCATGCTATTTCCTTTCAGATGGACTGAAGTTACAAAAGTTAAGAATCTCCAGCTAATATACAGTTTTTCAATACTTACTCTCTCTTCAGAAGATCACATGCCTTGAACCTTGAGTTAAACTATATGTTAAAGTCCTTATATTCAGTACCTCACAGAGAGAGCTCGCTCACTTGGCAAAGAAGTCACTGGTAATGTTATCAGAAAATGAAATGTGAACACGAGTACATACTTGGAAAACATACTATGGAGACACAAGACAGACAAACATCTGCAAGACCTAAAGAAAGGCACAGAACACATTTTCCCACAGCCCTCAGAAGAAAGTAATCCTGATGATAACTTGACCTCATACTTCAAGCTTTTAGAACTTCTTGCGCTGTTGCTCCACCATTGAAGACCATTTGAAGAATCTCTTGCTCTTAGGACTTGATGATGCACACCTACTTGTATTATATGATGAGCAGTGTCTTCTGGCCCATGCCTAAGTATTTAGGCTTTCCTGAGCCATATTGCATTTTTCATAATCACTCTGTGTTAGAAGTAACTCATGTCTGTGCTTTATATTTCATAAATAGTCACTATCACCATGTGGCCAAGTTGTTTTCATTCTCTAAGCTTTGTAGAGCTTTGTTTTTAAACATGTATTTAAGCCAAACAATGACTAGTTCAGGGAAATACTGAATTAAGTACAACTATCTCGAGGCATTATAGAGGACATGTTCCTAGAACCCTGTGGAATGCACAATCCGCCAGTGTTGAAATCTTTGTATGTAATGGTAGATTTGCATAATACCTACCTACACTCTCCTGTGTGGGTTTCTCCTCTACTTTGTATCACTTTTAGCACCTGTCCCAATCATGTTGCTCATGTGACAAAACTTTACTAATCTTTTTCTTTTTTATTATTTTTTTATTGAGATTTTCTATTTGTTTTACATATCAACCACGGATTCCCCTGTCTTCCCCCCCCCCCCCCCCCCAGCCCCCCCCCCCCCAACCCACCCTCCATTCCCACATTTTGACTCTTTTTAAGTTTCCTTGACTGGCAACTTAAAGATTACCAGAGTACTGAAGAATTCTATTAGTTCTGTTTAATTACCTGTATGACTCCAAAGAACAGTTCTTTATAGTCAAGACTATGTTGTCTTCACCATTGTGTCCTTATAAAGGACACAAAGCTGAGCTAGAAGCAAGTCTAATACCAAAGCATGCAGAGCTTTGTTAGACTTTAAAAGACATTTCTATATTCTACTTCTCTCAATTTCTTGTATTGTAATGTATAATTTTTATAACACATACTATATATTTTTGGAAGCTAAAAATTGGGAATTTGGGGCAAGCATGACAGTGCATGTCTTTAATCCAGCGCTCCAGAGGTCTATCTCTGAGTTATTGTCTTCATAGAGTTCCAGGACAGCTAGGGCTACATAGAGAGACCAAACATAAATTAGAAAGTTTATAGTCAATCATGGGATACTGAGTGCATTATCTCATTATTGGTATGATACTATTGACCAAGCAAATAGTTGATATGCCTTACTCCACTTACTAATTTTTATGAGAAAATAGTGTAGCTCACAGTTCAGAGGCAGTTTGTGATGTGTTATAGTGTCCATTGTATTCATCATTAAAGGAAAACAATGATCCTATACAGAAAAAATAATTTGTTCTTTAGTTGGAGTGAAAATCTCCCTATAGTGAAAAAATGTTCTAAATCTACACTAGCAAAATTTAAAACCAGGCATCAGTGTGTTCAAATTAGTCAGCCAATAACAGCCATCATAACAGACTTTGTGCTCTTTAAAGAAATATAACAGAATCCAAATCTGACTATCAAATCTTTAACTTCACTATGCCCAATATACAATCAGAAGATACTAAATATTCCAACTAAAGGAAAAAGCTACTCATAACAAGTAGGAAAAAAATCTATACAAACAAATGCAAAGATATTTGTCATGACCACATAGTGCAGATTCTATATTTGATACTCTGAATGACTTGGGTCTTAATTAACTATGAAGGTTTGGTGGGTTGTCTACTTGCTTGAAGATTCAATGTCATATGAAAATTCACCAATCTAGACATAACATTCCAAGTGTCTCTTCTCTGGAACTCTCACAGAAGACCACTATTACTCCACTATTACTACTCACATGAAAGATATCTAGATGCAAAACCTGTGCACCAGAGGCCACTGAAATGATACTAAACCACCCCAAACCTGCTTCCCACTCCTCACAGAAAACACCATTAAGCCTGTTGATCATACATTCTCCTTGATCTCCCCACCTCTGGACCAAGGTTGATGCTCCTTATGAGTCAAGGTGTGACCTGACTGCGCTTCTGGATTTAGGAGCATAATGAACTGTCCTTTCATTTACAATCGTCTCCTGAACTGTTGCCTTTGTATACTTAAATAATAATTCTCATTTTCAAACAGTGTCAGAGATGACATAATTAGCCACCAGATGTGTCAAAATAGCTTTAAAACTGTTCAAGTAATTCTGTAATTGAAGAATATTAACTTAATCAGAAATAGAAGACTTTTTTTTCCAAATAAAACCCAATAAAATAGTAATCAAATTAAAATTTAGAAGAAAATGTCTTGAAGTTTAGAAAAACAAGTCACCATTGGAAAGAAGCACCTGAAGGTCCTGTTCACTGCTTGGTGGCTACGTTGATTCTGACTTACAGTGAGATATACAGAGAACTGATGTGGCACATTCTCTTTTCTCTCTTTTTCTTCCTTAATCCTTCAGGTACAGAATCCCCTCCATTCGTTTTGTCTAATAGGAAAGAAGTCATTCTAGAAACACAGACAGTTGAAGCATACATTTACTTAGCAGAGCAAGTCAGTACTACAAAGAAATTTAAAAGGTATGCCCCACACTGGGATGAAACAGCAGAGTAGACATCACACTGTGGACTTACAGGAGAATGGCCCCCACAGGCTCATAGATTTGCGTGTTTGGTTCCCAGTTAGTAAACTGTTTGGGAAGAATGGAAGGGTGGCCTTGTTGAGGTAAGTAAGACCTTGTTGGCCAAGGAATGTCACTGAGGACGGGCTCTGAGGGTTCTAAAGTGTGTGTCTCTCTCTGTCTGCTGCCTGGGGATCAAGATACAAAGCTCTCAGCTACTGCTCCAGTGCCAAGCCTGTCTCTTTCCTGCCATGATGATAATGAACTAACCCTCTGAAACTGTAAGCAAGACCCCATTTAAATGTTTTCTTTTATAAGAGTTGCCTTGGCCATGGTGTCTCTAAATAGCAATAGAACAATGACTAAGACACTGATCTTGGATGACATTCTCTTTAACATTGTGGCCTCACAAAATATTTTTTTTGTTTTACCGTTTTATAAACAGAATAGATAGGGTTGATTTTTATGACATTCACATTAAAAAGGCAATGAAAAAATAGTAAACAAAGCCCAATGGAATAGTAGCAGAATATATATATATATATATATATATATATATATACAAACAAACCACTATGTAAAAAAAAATACAAATGAATAGAATCTTGGTGATTTCTAGGCTGTAATTCAAGTCTAATATTGGAATAATGAAAGTCTTCAATGGGGCATGAGCCAGAAAACCACTCAAATAAATATTGTTCATTATTTTCTGAATTTGTTGAAAAGCTTCAACCTGCAACTTCCAAGAATCCCAAAGGCAGCCAATTACTGTGAAATAACTTGTCTTCTTAAAGATGTCAAGTGTAACAAACTGCTCCTGCTTGCTAGCTATTTCTTATTCCAGGCAATAGAATAAAGCAGTCTCTTCCCTCCAAGTTGCCACCATCATTTTCAGTCCAGGAAATAACCTGCTGTTCCCTTTTGGTGAGAACTGTGTGGTCATACTAATCTTGTCTCCTTCTCTTTGGAAAACAAAGTTAGGAAAACACAGAAACTTTCTCTCTCTCTGCATTTAGAAGTTTTCACAAATAGGCAGATGATGTGACTCTGCTCTGGAATTCTCATTGATTTTCTACTGGTTTTAACCATAGAGAATACACCACTACTTTCTTATATCTGACTGGAAATCCAAGGTGAATTCTAATTTCATTTCTCATTTTCACTCCCTGTATTACACTGTTTTTTGTCTTGACTCTGATGTTACATGCAATTCTACTGAAGAGTGACTGGTAAAGTCAATACCTGTTGGCTAAACCGACTGTAGACAAAAAATATTCAGACAGAAAACGCAACCTTCGGATATGGTCTTTAGTGAAATACATTTTTTTCTGGATATTAAACTATGCTAATTTTCATCATTGTAAAAATATTTAAGAGAAACAATTTTAAAGAATGGCAGATTATTTTGGTTCATGTTTCTGAGGTGTTTCAGTCCACAGTCAACTGGCTGAACTGTTTACCATGATTAGGCAAGACATCCTGTCTTGGCAGATGGGCTTGACAGTGTGAAGCCATGCTCGGAAGGTAGAGGGAATCCTGCAGGAAGAGGCCAAGAAGAACACACTCTACAAAGACACATCTTTCCGTGATTTATTTCCTGCAGCCAGGACACCCATTCAAAGTTCCCACCACTAACATATCAACACATGAACCTGTGCAGACCATTTCATATCCCAACCATAAGAAAATGGGCATCATGATCAATAGTGCCATCAAAGCTAGAGAAAGTCCTATGTGGTAATGCTTAAATAAATGTGAGATGTCATTTATCTAAAGGAGCTAAAACTAAAGTAAAAGTTCACAACATCTGATCAGGGGCTCTGGCAACCTATCTGTCTCTAAATACAATTATTTCTATGTACATCTTCATTTATTTATTGCTGAGGTTCCCCTACTGGCATTATTGAGGAACAATCATTATTTTCAGTGAAGTTTTGACATACATTGTGGTGTTTTAATGGGTACTCACTATACAATGAGCAGTAGAATCATGTTAACAAGCATGCCCATCATGGTACATAGTTGACTTTCTTTGACAATTGCATTTGCAATGCACTCTTTGAGAAAAGTTGAGGTGTACTATACAGTGTTATTCATAGTTATCCTACAGCATATTAGTTCTCCAGAATTTGTTCGCTTTTCCAAACTGAACTTGTGTATTCTGTAACCAGCATTACTCCATTTTCTTAGCCACAATCCCACTACCAATTTCTTCAGTTTCTCTGAGTACAACATTTTTAAGAGTACACATACAAGGAAGATTGTGCAGTATTTGTCTTGCTATATAAAATTTATTTTGTACACTAGTATGGCCATGTTTATGCAGCTTCCTGATATATCATTGCACTGTGGCCTGGCCTGTCAGGCCTCCATTGAGAAAGCCAATTTTAGCCTGATGGAGGGTCCTTTATATGTGAATAGCCACTTTAGTTATTCTGATTTCAAAATTCTCTACTTTTGGCATATGAGAATTTGACTGAAATATTTCTTGAAAAAGTCTCTTATATTTGATTTATTTTCTAACTGCTTTTGTGATAATGTTATACAATGTATTTTTTTATCATCTTCACTCCCTTACTCCAACTTCTCCCATATCCACCCCCCTTCCCTATCCACCCAACTTTGTGTCCTGTTGTTCAAAAATCCATCAAGTTCAGTTTGCACTGCTTATATATTCTTGGGTGTGTAGATGACACTGGAGGTTGGTCAACCTATCAAGAGTAACACCTGTAAAGAAAACGTGGATATACTGCCAGACAAACCAGACTGGAACCTGTTTTGGCAGGATGCAGCAATTTTAGTTTAATGTGCCTTCCAAGAAACTCTCACACATGTAAACTTTGAGGACCACTGACCTACATGGTCCCACAGGGCTACAAATCCAGAAAAACGAAAGAAAACAAAACAAAGGAAGCACAATAAACTGTTTTGCTCATTTTGACTTTGGCTACTGATTTATTTAGATATTCTTATTACAAATGGTTTACCATGAGTGTGTGTGGCTTGGTGGCTGTAAGGGAATCTCAGAGATAAAAAGGAATATTTTCAGGAACTATTTTTGCCTAGTGGACTGCAATGATGGCCAAGCTAATAACAAATTGTCTTGTTTCATTGTTATCTGGGCTGCTGAAGTGTCTCTCTTGGAAAACCCACAAGGTCTTCATCGAGGATGACGCATTTGTTAGGAAAGGGCAATGTCTACATGTTTACCTAATTTCTATGGCCGCTTTTGAGTGAAGAAGACAAAACTGACGAGCTGTGACAAAGACCATATGGTCCCCAAAGCCAAATATATTTATTAGACCTTCTAAAGTAAATGTTTGCTGATTCTACAGACTCCAATATACCCAAGAACAAACTAATTACATCCCCCCATCTTCCTCAGGAGCAAAACAAAAGTACATTCCTAGCCTAGAGAAAATGGGTACAAGATTTGGATTCCGGGAAGATGAGATTAAATTCTCAGTGTAAGATCATGGCTATTTATAACAAACCTGGGTGGATTCTATTGATCATTCTCTATGCTATTTTAATGGCATGAGTAATAAAATGGGTACTTGCTGACCAGAGTCTAACTGTTCCTAAGAAGAATGTTATTGTTTCGGTAAAAAGTAGGACATTGACCTCTGTGGCAACAATACCCCAGAGTCAAAATAGTTTCCAGTATCATCAAAATATAATACTGAAGAAAATATAAAACTCACAAAGAAGCATGCAGATTAGACATACTTCAGGGTTCAAATCTCCTGTAATTTGACAAATGTTTCAACATTTTTATAAAAGCAATCATATGAACGGGCACACTAGTAGCCAACCATGGTAGCTCATGTTTCTGCTCTCAGTTCTTTGGAGAATGAAGCATGAGGCTCAGGAAACGAATGAAAGTCCTCCTGGGCTAAATATGAGGTTAGAAGTCATACTGGGATTCAAGAGATGCTCCTTCAAACAAATGAATAAACAAATTCATAGAACAAATGGTAACAACATTATAAAAGTTAAATAAGACATGAAAAAAATACTATTTGAATTCACAGACAGTTGGAAGTATAGATCAGTTAAAGTACGTGCCTAACATACACAAGATCCTTTGTTTGATCCCAAGTAGGACAAAAATAAATAAATAAATAAATAAATAAACAAAAATTACATGAATTTGCATAAGGTAGATATCTGTTTGTACCAATGGTTCTCAACCTTCCTAAAGCTGCAACCTTTAATCCCTCATGTTTTGCTGACCTCCAACCAGGTGGTGGCACATGTCTTTAATCCCAGCACTTGGGAGACAGAGGCAGGTGGATCTTTGTAAGTTCGAGGCCAGCCTGGTCTACAGAGCGAGATCCAAGAAAGGCACAAAGCTACACAGAGAAACCCTGTCTTGAAAAACCAAAAAAAAAAAACTATTTTTGATGCTATTTCATAACTATAATTTTGTTACTGTTATGAATCATAATGCAAATATCCGTGTTTTCCAATGGTCTTAGGCGACCCCCTGTGAAAGGGTCATTTGACCTCAAAAGGGGTCATGCCCTACATGTTAAGAACTATTAGTCTGTACTGTCATGTACAAACCAAACTCCAGAATGCCTTGGAAACTGAACTTTCTAGGCAAATAAAGTCCAGTGAGGTAGCAAACAGATAGTATTTTGTTTGAATTTTCTTGCCATTTTAATAATGCATTATTTGTTAATCATTTGATAGATATGATTTCTACATATCTGGATCTTATTATATAAAGTATTATATAAATTATGAAAGCCTTATCTACCTTTATTCTCTATTTATTTGTAGGCCTATATATATACATATATATGTATATATATATATATATATATATATATATATAAAATCTTTCACTGATGATAAAACAAATACTTCAAACACCAAACTGGAAAACACATACCTAACTGCAATTCTATGACTTATTCTATACAGAGTGTATCTTCAAGTATGTTATACATTTTTAAAGTTAACTGAATTTTAAATTTTCTTGTGTAAAGATTGGAAGATTTATCAGTTGGTAGCACTGTTTTCTGCACAAGTGTGAGGAGTTTGAAATCCCAGTGATCATTTACAACCTGGGGGTGAGTCTGTAATCCTAGCAGAGACAGAAAGATTCTTCAATCTTGCTAGCCAGGCAATTTAGGTTTATCAGTGAGATGTAGGCTTGATGAGAAGCCCTATGTCAAAAATTATGTGGAAAGCAATTAAGAAGACACCCTACATTGACCTTTGGCACCAGCATGAACCTATACACACACACACACACACACACACACACACACACACACACACACTCACACAAGCATATATGTATGCATATGCACATACATATCCCCCATACAAAAATCTCACATGTAGCACATCATTGGGTTTTACAAAGGCAAAGTGACTTTTAGTTGTTACAGAATGCCTAAGAAACACTACATTATAGGAGATGCTGTAGGACAGACCCCTTCAATTGTGGACCTTTCCATCTCTATGTACTGAAGAGACTAGTCTGTTTCCTATGCTCTATCTGGTGATAGAACAAATCTACAAAGTTACTTCAGGATCATCTCAGTATAGTTCAGGATTCCATTTGTGTGCGCGTGTGTGTGTGTGTGTGTGTGTGTGTGTGTGTGTGTGTACATGCTTGAGCACATGTACACTTATGGGCCCTGCAAACTTAGATTTAAACAACCTTGCATTGTTACACATAATAGGAACTTAGATTTTATTTCTCATTAGTAGAAAAAGAGAAATTGGAAAAATATGTCTTTCAAAGAGTGTCCTCTCTTTTTCCAAAATGAATGACTATCCAAGTGTATTAATTG
>CABHPQ010173705.1:6661-44701 GCA_902168405.1 Peromyscus aztecus | reverse complement strand
GATACTTTTGAGCACACCAATATATGAGGCAATAATTGTCACAGAGGGAAAAGGGCAGTAAAATAGCTAAAGAAACATTAGCGGATTGGGTAGTTGACAGAAGGCTTGCCTCGTATGGATGAGGGCCTGAGTTCACTTCTCTGTACTGCATAACCTGGGCATTGTGGTGCATACATGAAATCCCAGTGCTATGGAGGAGGAGGCAGGAGGACCAGAGGTTTAAAGATACACTCACTATATTCCACTAGCTTGGAATAAAATGGAACCAAAAATCCAGCCAAAAGAATCTTGTGCAATAAAACAACCTCTGGAGGCATCACGATTCCTGACCTCAAGCTCTACTATAGAGCTACAGTAATAAAAACAGCTTGGTACTGGCATAAGAACTGACATGTGGACCAATGGAATCGGATTGAAGACCCTGACATTAACCCGCACACCTATGAACATATAATTTTTGACAAAGAAGCCAAAAGGGTACAATGGAAAAAAGAAAGCATCTTCAACAAATGGTGCTGGCATAACTGGATAGCAACGTGCAGAAGGCTGCAAATAGATCCATATCTATCACCGTGCACAAAACTTAAGTCCAAGTGGATCAAAGACCTCAACATAAATCCAGTTACACTGAACCTGATAAAAAAGAAAGTAGGAAGTAGTCTTGAACGCATTGGCATAGGAGATCACTTCCTAAATATAACACCAGTAGCACAGACACTGAGAGAAACAATCAATCAATGGGACCTCTTGAAACTGAGAAGCTTTCATAGAGCAAAGGATACCGTCAACAAGGCAAAGTGACAGCCTACAGAATGGGAAAAGATCTTCACCAAAAATCAAAACATAAACAAATGATGACAATAGCAAACCAAGAAAACTGGCTGAAAAACCCCCCTAATGTGTTGGAAAGTTTAGACTATATAAGGAAGAAGACTAACAAACTCCTGATAAACAAAAAGAAATTCTTAAACAGACACACCGATATTCAAGTTATTGAAAGATAAAGATAAAAATTTAAAGTCAGTAAATGGAAATTCACTCATCACACACAGAAGGACAATAGTACAATTAATATCTGAATTTTCACAATACAAAAATGGCTGAGGACAGAAGACAGGGAGGAAACAATACACTGAGAGAAAAAAAAAGCTCATGCAATCTATGTTCTGCAAAAATGTGAACCAAATGTTTTTGGTGGGATAACAGATAAAGAATGACTAAAAGAATTTGTCTTCTCTGTTAGAAGAAAAGGAAAAGACAGAAAGAAAATGGGGACAATTTTAACTAATGCACAAAAGAAAATACAAAGAGTTAGGGAATGTTAATTCACATGGTACATGGCTGGGCTTCCTTCCTTATTTTTCTGGTAAAACACCTGAGGAAACCAACTTAAGAAATAAGTGGTAAGAATTAGATAGAAGCAGGTCAGACAAAAAAGGGAAAAAAATAAAAATAAAAGACTCCTAGCAGGTCTGATTTTTGCCTTTGGCCAGGAATACCAGAAAGTTTCTGGCCAGAGATAATGATTCATACACTGGTTTCTGTTCTGCCATAGACCGAGGCCAGACATGCCAGAAATGTTCTTTTAGAGGCTCAGGTGTGTACTACAATCCCAACTGTAGCCACTAGTAAGGAAAGATTCATGAAGATTCAAAGATACCTTATTGATGGGCCAACTGGACTGAGCAGTTTATTCTGTACCACAATCTAGTTTCTTCCGTAAATTCTAAGAAAAGCTCCATACTAGCAGTTTGTTTGTACCCACCCCTGACATCCACTTCTGCTACACAAGCACTCTGTCTTTATCTCGGTGTCCCACCTATGGACCTGTAATGAGTTCTTTTCCAAAAGCTCACCCTTCCTGTGGGCTGTGAAATTCATTCTTTGAATTCATGAGACGAGAACTCTCAGCTGCACAGGGAAAGTTTTGTGTGACCATGAACTCCTGGCATCCTAACTCCTGAGTGAAGCATCTCTGATGTGAGAAAGCCTCCACCGCACTCAAGGACCCTTCTCTACGCCTTGTTTTAGATGGGTTTGTATTGTCATATGGTTGGAGGAAATGACAGGGACATCTCAGAGATGGATTCATAAGGTGGCTGGTCCCATTGTTAGCTAAGAAGCAGAAGATGGATGCTGATACCAAGTTCATTTTTTTTCTTTTTATTCAGCCTGGGCCCAACTAAACAGAATGCTGTTGTCCACTTTCAGGGTGGCTCTTCATTAAAACCTGTCAGTGAACAACCTGAGGGATGCAATCCAAGGTGTGTCCCCTGGTGATACCTAATCTAGTTTAGTCCACAATGTGAATTTGCTACCATACAAAGAAGAATCTGACTGTATTTTCTTAATTTATTTTCACATGGACAATTGATAATTTTCCATACACAAAACAAAGAAGTTGGACCAATACCTCCTACCACATAAATTGTATTTTCTGCATATTGTATGTCAGAGCAAATATGTTTTTAAAGCATTAGAAGGTAATAAAAGAGTAAACCTAAGCTGGTTGGTGGTGGTGCATACCTTTAATCCCAGCACTCGGTAGGCAGAGGCAGGCGAATCTCTGTGAATTTGAGGCCAGCCTGGGCTACAGATCGAGTTCCAGGACAGGCTCCAAAGCCACACACAGAGAAATCCTGTCTCAAAAAATCAAAAAAAAAAAAAAAACAAAAAAACTAAATAGAAACTTATTTGGAATAGACAATGGTTTCTTAACTGTAACACTAAAAGCTCAGTGACTGAATATATATGTATATGTGTGTGTGCATATATGTGTATATACTTTGTATATATTTAAGTCATTTTAACATTATAAATATTATAATCTAGAAAATGAAGAAACCTCCTAAAGAATAGGCAAGAGTATTTGCCAGTCTTGTGTCTATTCAGAGAATTGTATCCAGGATACATGAAGATCTTCTAGGATTCAGAAGTGAAAAGACAAATAATCAAATGAAAAGGTGAGCAAAGATTATGATTAGCCCTTTGTAGTCATAAGTTTTCTCAAGTCCTGCCCAGCCCTGCAGTCCCACAACCACTTATAAAATAATTACTCAGAGGCTTATATTAATTATAATGGCTCAGCCATTAGCTCAGGCTTATTACTGACTAGCTCTTACACTTAATTTAATTCATAATTCTTATCTATGTTTAGTACCTTTTTTCAGTTCTGCCTTGTCATCTTGTTTCTTCTGTGTCTGGCTGGCAACTCTTGACTCTGCCCTTCCTCTTCACAAAATTCTCCTAGTCTGCTTGCCCTGCCTGTACTTCCTGCCTGGCTACTGGTCAGTCAGCATTTTATTAAACCAGTGTACAAGAGCATTATCCCACAGCAGCCCTTTTTCCAGAGAAGATACAAGAACCTGGCCATGATTGCTCACACCCATAGCACCTCATGGTGCTCAATATGTAGAGGCAGGAGGTATTCTTGGTTCCACAACAAGTTTTAGGCTGTATAAGAACCTTTCTCAAAACAAACAAACAAAAAACAAAAGAAAAGATACTCTGTTCACTGAATGAGAAAAAGGTTAAGGTTGGAAGAAGGTTTTCTTTCCTCAGCCAGAGTTTAGCCAGAGAAATGTCCTACTCTGTATTATAACATGTCTAATCCACAGTCTTTAGTCTACATGTGGCTCACACTAGTTATGATTGTGGACGAACACAAAATCTTATTTCTGTTAAATTTCTTTGACTCTGTGTGTGTGTGTGTGTGTGTGTTTACAGAGACCAGAAGAAGTTGGGGTAATGAGTCATATTTATTTGTCAGCAAATTAAACATGATTTCTTACTTCTAACTTTTAAATTTGAGAGAACAAAAACATGATTTGGAAAGCAAAATAGAAGAAGAAATATTGGAGCAAGTTCTGAGGTTTGTGTCTTTGATGGGGTTTCATTTGAAAATATAGATGCTCTTTGGGGGTGACCTGAGTGAGATGGGAGGAGGGGTGTCAGGAAGTTGGAAAATAAATGCAGGAAAATGGATCATTGTCAAATGTCACCCAATTCTTCTTTCAGAAGTAACAAAACCACTAGAAGATGCCACTTGGTAAATTACTTTCATTTTCTGCCTTTAATAAGCCACTTCAGCCATGATACAGTTATAACACCACAGGATGTTTCACAGAGAGCTATGGGAATGGTGGAGCTGAGCATGTGGAATCATATGTTGACGATAATGTGAGAAATTCTAAAATGGAAGTGGGAGAGATTTGGCATGATCATGCTGTGGATGCTGAAGACACTGGCCATCCTAATGCGTCTGCCACATGGTCTGCAGCTCCGTTTCTGTACCGTTCATACGATACGGAACAAATGACTGTTCTGGCTGTTGGCTTGTAAACTTCTCTGGCTGCTCTCTTCACTCAATCACAGTATCAAATTGACTGAATATGCTTTCCCTTCCTTCTTTTCCTCCTCTCAGATTTACCTTGTTTTTGTCCTGATTATATTAGTTCTTGGCTTTCCTCTTACAGAAGTAAGTGATATGCTGATAATTACTCTATCTTTTTTTACGGGAGGGAGTTGAGTCAGGATTTCTCTGTGTAGCTTTTGTGCCTGTCCTGGAACTTGCTTTGTGGACCAGGCTGGCCTCGAACTCAGGGAGATCCACCTGCCTCTGCCTCCCAAAGGCGTGTGCCACCACTGCCCGGCAATTACTCTGTCTTTGTTAAGTGATTTATAGATCTGAAAATTACAAGCCTTTTGGATAATACTGCCCACAACGACATTTTCAACAAAATTTACTTGAGAACAGCTAACACTCTGGTGAAAACAAGGTAGTTGTTATCAGTGGCTGTGGGCTCAGCTACAGGTAAAACGGTTTCACCCATGGCAGCATGAAGAGTTCTTCTCCATGGTCTCCACTCAGACTAATGCTGGATTCGTGGTTTGTGAATCAGAAAAGAATTTCAGGATGAGCCAGTAGGAAGCCAGCTTGAAGTTTATCACTAGGGATTTTAATATAGACTCTTAGCAAGGGTTAGGAGAGAGCGAGTCACTGGCAGACAAAGAAAGAAACGCCTCAAAGTAAGGGTATGGGCTGAGGAATCAAGCTCCATCGCCTTTACTGGAGTCAAGCCCAGCAGTGGCAGCACACGACTTTGCAATTCCCCGAGAGGCAGGTGGATCTCTGAGTTCGAGGCCAACTTGGTCTACAGATAGAATTCCGGAACAGCCAGGGCTGCACAGAGGAAACCTGTCTTCAACAATGAAACAACACAAAAACAAAACAAAACAACAACAAAAAGAGTCATATATAGGATTTTCATGGTTTTTGAAATTTTCTTTAATAGGGTCGTTATAATTTTATTCAAACATTTATTTCAAATAATAGTTAATAAGACCTCAGGGTAGTTCCTGGGTGTGCCTGGTGTGATTACAATTGGTAAGGTAACATTCTGTTTCATAGGGAGCTAGGAAGATCACCATAGTATAACCCAGAAAATATCTGGGAGGGGAATCATACACATTCAGGCCTAAAACCTGGCTCACTGCTGTTTTACTTTAAAACACCTGTATTTGAAACTTACCTCTAAGATGGCAACCTTCACAGCCAATTGTAGTTGTCCTGGATCCTTGCCTCTCAGCTAATGTAATACATCAACCAGATTCAAGGTAAGAGAACCTCCACCTTCTTAATATAGTGTTCCCATAATATCTCTTGTCTATTCTGCCTTAATTACCAGCTATTGCTTGTCTACCAAATATTAAGCAATATGATAGATGTATTACGCATTCGATAAGACAATGACAGCCCACGGAAATTATATTATCAGGGACCCAAAGCTGGAACTTGAATCCAGGCCCCAAATCCGGGCTTTTTCACTAGTATATGCTAACATTAATTTTTTAAAGTACTAAACCAAAACCAGAACCACATTTTAGCTATAGGTATTATTCAATATCTTTTTACAACTCAGAAACTATATTTTATTAGGCAAATTTGAGGCACTCATTATGGAAAATATGATCATTTCAAAAGCAGAAAATGTTGAATTCTTTCCTTTTTCAAGTTTGCAATTTCTTTTTTGACCAGCGGGTGGCGGTATTGTTCTTATTATTGTGGTGAAAGGTACTTTTTTTTCCTATACCTGTTTCTGTCCTTTGTGCTTGGCTGTTTAGGGATAGGATCCTCCTGTGTAGCTCAGGGTTGACCTTGAACTTATGATCCCGTTGCTTCATTTCTAGTGCTAAGACTACAGCTGTGCACTATCAAATCTAGCCTCTGCTTTGGTTCGTAATGGAATAGTTCTGTCCCGTTTATAAAACTTTTACTTTCATTTTTCTCACAGCCATTATTGTCATTCTTTACCTAACTTGAGTAGAACTATTTCCTCCTTGCAAATCACTGAAAAGGTCGCCAGTTCAAAGAGAAGACAGTAACTTAAAAATGTTTATTCTGCAGATCCAGCTTCTATTATTATGACTTCTCTTTAATTTTGAAAATAGAATGCATTTTTTTTATTTTAAAGTTTTTGTCTGTAGAATCCCCCAACAGTGTATTTTAGATACTATTCTATAATTTATTTTTAAATGATAAATCTAGTCTTCAAAAAACACAGAAAAGTCTGAAAAAAATCAGTAAATAATCTTGATAGTTAAAATGTATTTTTTGCATATTAATTTTTTTCTTTTTCTTTTCTTTCTGAGATAAGTTTCTACTCTGTAGCTCAAGTTGACTTCAATTTTATATCAATATTCCTGCTTTAACACGCTGAGAGCTGGATTTGTAGATGTGAGGTGCCACATCTGGCTAAAAATAAATTCCTTTTTCTTTTTCCCCCTTCAATATACATAAACAGGCTTTATTTGCAATGGAGCAGGAATTTAATTAAACAAGATGAATCCCATGTCATCACCTGACTCCTCGGACTCCTTCTTAGCTTCTCTGCTGCAGCCGGGGCAGGACAGACAGCTGAAGGAGCCCCAGCCCCGCCAGCAGGCACATTGGCGAGCTTGCCAACACTTTGGGAGTGGACATCCTCAATGTATTTCCATTCAGCTCACTGATGACCTTGCTCCGACGGTTGTCCTCTGTTTGATGTTCACTCTGGCTATCTGGAATCTTTATGATGTCTTTGGCACTGGGAGAGTTGTTGACCCCCAGGGCAGACAGCAAATAAGAGGTGACTTAGCTCACTTGGGTTGTGACAGACAGGCAGACAGGCAACCACTGGGGCTTAGGACAGTGGAAGGCTACTTTCCCTTCTTAACACAGAAGCCAGGGCTCACACCCAGCGGTGGCGAACAAAGGCGTGCATGAGATGGCCCGGAGTTTTCCAATGGATAGCTTATAAGCCTGCTTTTAAATAAAATTTGAAAAAAAAACTGAATTTGGGAACATTGTTGGGAATCTCTGCTTGGGCTCCACTCCTTGAGTTCCAAACCCCACCCTCAGTGCTCCAAGCTGGAGGGTATTCAAGGCCCCCTCCTTGGGAACAGACTGGTAGTTTCCCCTCCTGGTTTCTCTTCTTCCCCTGGGACCACTCAGGAATGCTTTGCTCAGATTAAACCTATACTTTAATTGGGTTTGATTTGGCCTTATCTGATTTATTCCATGGGTAGAGAACCCCAATATTGGGGTATGGAAACTTTTCAAGCATAATACTTTTCAACTGCTTATGTGTTTGATGTTAAAAGTTATCAATTTTGTTCATAATTATTGTGTCCAGCTACGGAATACACACTATAATATGGTTTTCTTTAAAACTGCCTCTTCTGAAGTTTTCATAAGTTTATTATGTCTTTATTACATAAGCACTGTTTCAAAACAATTTTCTTTTCAAAAGTTTGAAATAAAATTGTGAAAGAAAGTATTAGTATTTGGAAAGTAAAAAAGTAAACCTTTGAAAAGTTAATCATCGGGGCATATAGTTTAGGAGGAGAGTGCTTGCTGAACATGCCTGAGTTCCTCCTGGCTGTCATATTTAGTACTTCAAAAACAAACACACAAAACCGAGAGTAAACAAAAGCGTTAAAGAAAATATGTTCATCTTCTACAAATATTTATTGACTTTTGCTGCAAAAAGGTGTGTGGGAGAGAGAGCGAGAAGAGAGGGAGAGGGAGGGAAGGGAAGGAATGGACAGAGAAGACAGGAAAGAAGAGAGAGGGAGGGGGTAAGTGGACTATGCTCATATTTATTCTCCATAAGTTTAAGGAGTTTTGTAAAGAGTAGTATAAACAATCAATAATATTGAATTACAATTCAATTATTCTCCAGTGATGGGGGAGTTTGCAACTCACCCGAGCAACAGTACTAGTACTGTTCATTAGAATCCATCATCTTAGTTTTTCTATTCTCAAAAGAAATTAGGTAATAGAAATTGATTAAGAAAAATCGATTCAGCTGGAGGTAGCAGGGAGGGATGGATGGCACACACCTTTAATCCCAGTACTTGGGAGGCTGAGGAAGGTGGATCTTTGAGTTATAGGCCAGCCTGGTCTCTGTGGAGGGACCCCAAAACAACTTGACCATGCAGCTGCCATGACAGGCCTAGGGGCCTAGACACAGCTTCTGTGACAGGCTTACTGGCAGGCAACACCCAGATCTAGGCAAATCATCCAGGGATCCAACCAGGGGTGAGGAAGTACCTGACATCCCAACTATTCCAACCATTAGATAAGGTGGCCCTATGTCCTTGAGTCTAGCACACACCTGTTTTTTGTTTTACAGATACCCCTAGACAATTGTCAGTCAATCAGGGTCCTGAACCCTGAAATCCCCTCACTGCAGCCTCTTCTATGATAAAAACTCTGCCCCACCTGAGCTCAGGGCTCTCTGCTCACCACTGTGTTGGACAGACAAAGGGACCAAGCCCCGGAGCTTGAAATAAAGGCTCTTTGCTTTTACATGAGGGATTTGGTCTCTGTGGTGGTCTTTTGGGTATAACAGTCTCTAGGACAGCCAGATCTACTCAGATAAAACCTGTCTGTAGAAACAAAAAAAATAAAAAGCAAAAAGCAAAAACAAACAAACAAAAACAAAAAAAGAAAGAAAGACAGACGGATGTATTTGTAGCTACACTGAATCAGGGCAAACAAATAATACAAGATGAGCAGAAACATAGTTTCTGTGAGACTACTTATATAACTGACTGGTCTTGTCCTTGGGTGGGGGAACACTGCGGGGAGTGGGGATGGAGGGGGAGGCGGGGAAGACTGTGCTTCAGGTTGGCTTCATTGTCACTTTAGAACGTAGAATATTTCCTTTGTTCTACCAGGCCTCCAGCCCTGCCTTTTTCATCTTGGGATCATAGCTACAAGGGTCCTGGCAGAGACTAAAGACATTTAGGAGTTGGTTTTTTCCCTCCACCCTGTGGTTTCTGGGGACCAAATTCAGATCATCAGGCTTGGTGGAAAATGCCTTTAACTACTGGATCCATCTTCACAACCTGTTCTGAATCCATCCACAATCACTGCATAAACAAGGGACTATAAATCACCATCAAAAATAACACCTAATTGTAGCATGAATCTTAAAAGTCTTATTAATAAAATCAAACCTGAGGCCAGTTATTGGGGTGAACGCTGGAAGATCAGAGAGACAGAACAGGCCACAGCTATCTCACCTCGCTGGATCCTCAGCTGGTCTTGTTTCCTCAGACTGGAAGCTTCTGAGTCCTCATCCAGAATGGGTCTCAGCTGAACTGTGCTGCTAAAAGCCTGAATGCTTAACCAGGCCAAAAGCTTCTAGTTTCTGGTCCTCACGCCTTATATACCTTTCTGCTTTCTACCACTACTCCCTGGGATTAAAGGCGTGAGTCACCATGCCTGGCCGTTTCCAATGTGGCCTTGAACTCACAGAGATCTAGAGGGATTTCTGTCTCTGGAATGCTAGGATTAAAGGCGTGTGCTACCACTGCCTATCCTCATGTTTAATATTGTGGCTGTCCCGTTCTCTGACCCCAGATAAGTTTATTAGCATACACAATATTTGGGGGAATACAATACCACATTTCCTCTCTTTTTGTCCAAAATTTAAAAAAGCTTATAACTAATACAAGAAAAATTATATCCAGTAAGTATATACAATATACATAGTCAAGATTACATTTACGATGTCTAGTCCATTATCATTTGACAGATTCAGATAAAAACTCCATTATATATATTAACAATGTCCAGTCCAGTAACATCTGATAAACTCAGACCAAAAAATTTTCATTACTTATCTTATTTAAAACAAGTAGTTCCTTTTTAAAAGTAGATTCCATAATCTCCCCTTTTATCTTATCATATCCATATTCTCTTTTTTTCTTCTCATAATACATTCAGTAGTCTACCTTTTGTCATTTTTATATCTTCCCCTTTTTCTCCAGTATAGATTCAGTGATCTACCTATTTATCCTATTATTTCTTTATCTTTTTTCTCAGAGTAGATTCAATGATCTATCTCATATCTTATTCTCCTTTTCTTTTTGCTTTCTAGGGGTGAAGATATCTTTAGGGAATCTTGAAAAGAAAAAATTTAGGTTAATTGTCAAGTCCTGTATCATTTGTCCAGTCTCTGTATAATAGGAAAGTTCAGGACTTGTCATAAGGCCTTGCTCGAGTAGTCTGTCAGGCTGAATCATCTCAGCTAGTCATCTCTTAATTGTCCTAAACAATTTGTACTCCAAAGTCAATCTTTCCTTGGTGTTAATCAGCTTAAAAGCTTTACCATAGTCCATGTGGAATCATCGTTGTGGGATCCTGTCATCTTTTTGAAGATTTCAAAGTCAAAGTCGTGTAAGGCTTGGTCATGGTTCCCTGCAGACTCTGTGTGTGTGTGTGTGTGTGTGTGTGTGTGTGTGTGTGTGTGTGTGTGCCTCCTCTGTGGTTTGGAGTAATCACAGTCTGATAAATGTCTGTCTTTTGGAACCATGAATGTTCTTCCCTAGAAGAGAAAATCTTCACAGCAATTTCTCCCCACCATTTGTCTTGCCAAACTTTTCCAAACTGACCTTTGCCGATGCTTTCTTGTAACACAATGGTCCTGGCAATTCTTCTCTGAACAAACAGTGGTAAACCCTTTGTCCCAGGTAGCAGCATCACTGCAGTCACCAACATGATGAGAAGCAGCCAGCAACGTGGAGCAGCAGCCATTGCCTCCATGGTCCCACTGCTACCGTTTGTAGCCGGGTCCTGACCAAAGCTTCTCCTTAGCAAGCCTCGTAGGCCGGCCTCAAACTCGGGATCCTCCTGCCTCTGCCTCCTTCAGCAAATCCAACAGGCATGCACCACCACAACCAGCCCAGTGTAGCTCGGGTCTTTTCAAGAATTTATACCACTAATGTTGGGTGCCAGATGTAGCATGAATCTTAAAAGTCTTATTAATAAAATCAAACCTGAGGCCAGTTATTGGGGTGAACGCTGGAAGATCAGAGAGACAGAACAGGCCACAGCTATCTCACCTCGCTGGACCTAATGGCTATAATTTAAAGAAAAGGATAATAGATGAACTAGGTTTTTAAGTCATTTCATTGGATATGGATTGAATTGTACTATGTCACAGTAGAACAAACTGAGTGATGTACATCTAGATGTATAGTAAATTCTCTCATTTTACATGTATTGTTAAGAACTAATTTAAGAAAAACCATTAGGAATGATAGGGCATTCAATTTTCTTTTTTGCTAAAGCAGATATAACACATTCCAATGACTTAACAGTTTAATGAAGTTTTTAAGATTATGGAACTAAAGAAAGTCACAAATCAAGGCATTTTAAAATACATTGGTGGGAACATGAAGTAGGTGGATTATAGGAAAGTGGAGGAACCTCTGCTGTAGATTGCAAGTGGAACCTGGCAATGCTAGCCTTTGGGTGGGAGGAAGCTAGTGGTCTATTAAGTAGGTGATTTCCAAAGAGGCTTACCTGATAGTCACAGGATGTTAGCTCAGAACAGAGATGAGCATTGAAAGGCTTTGAAGAGGGTGCTGAAGATAGCCCAGGATAAGTTGGCTCTGGGTGTGTACATTCTAACGCTCCACCATCATCCTAATAGAATCCATCTTAGTGTCCTTTCAGGTGGTTTCAATAAAACACTATAATCAAGGCAACTTACAGAAGGAAAGGTCTATTTGGACTCAAGGTTCTAAAGACATAATGGTCCATTACCATCACTTTGGCAAAGCATGGCAGCAGGCAGGCCATGGTGGCTGGAGTAGCAAGGTGAGAGCTCACATCTTAGGCTGCAAACAAGAAGCAGGAGGTGTAATGGGGATGGCACCAGGCTTTTGAAACCTCAGAGCTCACTCCCAGTGATATCCTACAAACAGCTCCCCTAACTGAGGACTAAGTAGTCAGACACCTGAGCCAGCAGGGACCATTCTCATTCAAATCATCATAGAAGCTTTGACAATGTATGGCTTTTTTCCCTGGGGACTTCTGTTCTTCCTTCGCATGATGTTTATTTTCAAACATTATTTACTTCATGGGTATGTGATAATTTAATAAGTATAAAAACTAATAAGCACTTGGTGATGCAAACTGGAACTAAAAGTGTTTATTTTCTTGGATTCTTATTTTCCAGCTATACCACACCCTGCTGATACCCAGAGCCACTCTTGAGGAAAGCTATGATGCAAAAGTGATGGTCTTCGATATGCTTCATAATTTTATCAGTCAGTGGGGTACCAGAGCAGAAACTCACAAAATTAAATAGGAAATGAAAACTGTTTTCAAAACCATTGCAATAGGGAAGGGCGACCAAAAGAACCTGAACTCAACTCTGATGAAACAAAGGGGGAGGGGGGCTATTTTCAGAAAGCAGGTTTACATCTTAGAACATTTGTATTTGCCCGAGTTCAATAAAACGAAAAGTAAATCCTCATGTTTTTTAGGACAGAAGGTACTTGCCTCTGATTTCTGATGGGAACTACAGACAGGGATGAGTGCTCCCTTCAGTTTCACAGTTAGCTAGCAAGGGAGGCCTGAGAAGGGCATCCCTTCTCAATCTACATTCAATCTACAGTCCAAAAGAGCAGTGTCAATGTGTAATGACAAGCTTTCTGAAACAAATGCCATATGGGAGGGATGAATGACTAGGATCAGAAAGAAGCCATTCTACTCTATTGTGCTCTGGGGGAACTATCAAGGCTCTGTGGCTCACAGGCATGCAAATTATTTGACTTGATTTAATTGGTCCAGAAATTTTTCTAAGCATGTTTTATTCAGTATAGCCTGTGATCACTTGGTATTTGAGTCTGGATTCAGGGACTCGGTGATACAAGAGCCCTTCTTAAATTTTAGTTTGACTTATTGTATTATATTTTTAATTAAACAGCCCATCTGTCAGTGGATTTGTGACTTTAATCAGGCAAACAAAGCAGAACAATTAATTACTAGTGGCTGAGAAAATAAGCCGCAGTGTTCCCAACAGACATTGATCCTGTTTTTACGCTTTTAAATTCTGATACACGGAATAGTAGTCATAAAAGACCCGCTGTGAATGGAGAAGACTGCGATAACAAGGCTCAGGCATACTGAAGCTAATTACCTGCAGTAAATGGTTTGAATGTGGGCCAATAAGAGATGGGGGAGTAAGCATTTAAAGGCACTATAATAGAAGACATGAAATGAAACAAAAGAAATGAGGGATGGAAATGTAATATGTAGAAGAAAATCATATGGGAGATTAAGAAAATTACATTGCTATTGTGTTTTATGCCAGTGTCATGAATGACCTTCGCTGACAATGGTTCATGAATTAAGTCAGAATGGCACACCGGTTCACTACTTTTTGTTTCCCTTGTTCCTTTCCTTATCTTTCTCCCTTTATGACTTGGATAATTAGCTACATTGCAGATACACAATCCATGCACATGAAACCTCAAAGAATGGGGATGGAGTAGACTGATTATCTAGCTGAAGACGAGAATTTTCCAGCAACGTATCCTCTTTGTCAGCCACATCACAGGTAGATTTATGTATTAATAACTATTTAGTGGATGAATGTATGTGTTGCTGGATTGTTCTCTGTTGGGTGGATTTTTTTTCTAATTAACCCATCCTCATGTACATGTAAGTGTGAATAATAGGCTTCTTTGTTTTTATGATAATACAGCACTGGACACAGGAGTTCATATGGGAAAATGAAAAGTAAATTGGCATTACTTTGAATCTGTGTTCCTTCTTCCTAGAAAAAAGTGATTGTATTAGACTTGTCCACATTTCAATGACTAGTCAGTTAACTCTGAGAAGCAGAGAGGGAGCAAATGTCTTTTTATTCCAGAAGTTATAAAGAAAAAATGCACAAATTAGATGACCTAGCTGCAATCCTGGACAGCAGAACATCTTTGCAGAGGTTAGGTTCTGGCCATGGAGCTGCCAAATCTAGTTAGTGCTCAGCTTACCTAGACATACAAAAAGGGTCGATACTTCCATTTATTAACTAAATTAATCCAAAATAAGTATTTATTCCCTAGAGTTTAACAGTTATTTTAAAAGGCAGTATACAAAGATCCCATTGATGTTAGATGTTTCCATATAGTATCTGTCCTAATGTATACTGATGAGCCATTTATACTGAATTATTTATAGTTTGTTTATACCTGGAAAAAAGTCGGTATACATTAATTCAAAACAAAATAAATCTTTTTATTGTTAAATGATCACAGCTAATAATATTTACTCATGGTGGATCCTCTACAGCTTCCCAAGCATTGGAATCATACTTGATGAGCCCATTCTTTTTCCTTTGTCAAGATGATTTTCAGAGCTAATTGCCACTACTTATTAATTATTTTAGTTTATTTATGAGACAGTTTTGCCAGAGTTTTTACAGCCCTGACAGTTAAGTTCAGCCATCCACCTTTGATGGGCCAATTAAACAAATATAATAATAGTGAAAACCAGAAAAAAGACAAGATTCAATGTGGTCATGTTCGGAAGAGGAACTAAGAGATCCAATGACCCAAGCCTGCACCCCCAAGTCTATATTTCTTATCCTGACATGAAGTTTAGGTTTAAGTAGAGGACCAGAGCTATCTATACATCTTTCTTACTTTTCCTTAGTAAGCCCATCTTTGCTCTGCTCACTTTTTATCCTTATTTCCTTATTCTTGGCATCAGACAACCAACTTGGAAGCCACTGGCTTGAGGTGCCTTTGGTGCCTGTTAATTGTCTGGTGCCATAACTCCGTGAGTTAAGCTCAAGAAGAACCAAGAAAGTTTCTGTTGATCTCAAAAAATCAATGTCGATAGAATGAGGATCATGGGGGTGGGGACCATCCAGTCTTTTGGGGTTCATTACTTCAACAGTCTAATCATCAAAAGGAGGGACACAGATATTTCTGTGGAATGTCTTCACTCCTCGTGGGATGGTGGGAACACTGCCTTACTATGTAGCGCACACGGGCTTTCAGTTTTCTGTGAAGCCCAGGCTGGTTGCTACCTTAGCCTCTTGAGTGTTGAAATTACAAGTATGGAGTACCAAACCTAGCTCAAAGAATTGCTTAAAAAAATAAAAGAGATTGCTAAGTACCCAACTCTATAGAATGATATCACCTAAAGGAAGAGAGCAATGAAATGGTAAGAAAGAATTCCTTAAGCTAGAAGTTTATATCACTCGGCAGATCTCAGTGTTCTGTTTTCCTTAAAAAATTTCTATATCCTGGAGGCCCCTGTGAATTTGTAACTGTATACTATGGTGTAATAGGACAAACAAAAATTCGAAACTACAAACTTTTCCTGTTGAAAACAATGAAAAATTGATATCTTTTCTTTTAGAAAATTTGTGATTTTCTTTTCCAAAGATATGTATTCTTGAAAGAGCTACATAAGGAAATCCAGGGATCTCCTTTCTCCTTAAAGACATGGGAACTATCTCTTTGATGTAAGATTATTAGGATAGAGAGAGTCATTGTCTTGGTCATTGTTCTATTGCCATGAAGAGCCACCATGACCACAGCAACTTTTAAAAAGGAAAATATTTCATTGAGGTTGGCTTATAGATTCAGAAATTTAGTTAATTTTAACCATGGACCAATGGATGAATCATGGAGGGAAGTATGGCAGTATTCAGGTAGACATGGTGCTAGAGAGGGAGCTGAGAGTTATACATCCACGGCCAGAAGAGAGACATTGGGCCTGGTTTGAGCATTTGAAATCCAAAAACCCACCCCAAGATGCACACTTTCTCCAACAAGGCCACACCTCTTAATCATGGTCAAATAGCACCACTCTCTAATGACCAAGTATTCAAATATATAACTCCATGTGTGGTGATATTGTGTTCCCCAAAATATTGTGCACCCTAATAAACTTATCTGGGGTCAGAGAACAGAACAGCCACTAGATATAGAGGCCAGAAAATGGTGGCACACATGCCTTTAATCCTAGCATTCCAGAGGCAGAGATCTGTCTGAGCAGCATTTCAGCTGAGATCCATTTGGATGAGGACTCAGAGGCTTCCAGTCTGAGGAAACAGGATCAGCTGAGGAATTGGCAAGGTAAGGTGGCTGTGGCTTGTTCTGCTTCTCTGATCTTCCAGCATTCATCCCAATACCTGGCTCCAGGTTTGTTCTTATTTAGTAAGACCTGTTAAGATTTGTGCTACACCCATGTGATGCCATTCCTATTCAAAACTACATAGTCATTATACCAGTTCTTATGAGAAGCCTCAATTGGGTAGAAGCCTGACTCCCATAGTACTTCCCATTGTAAAGATAAGAGTGTATTGGATTTTCCTACTTAACTGACACAGATGATCTTTCTTGTTTAGGAATAAAAATTTTAATCATTTACATGATGCTGCTCCCTTGAGATGTAATTATTTTTATCCTGAAACCACAAAAGCAGTGGGCCCTATTTGCTTGGCCACATAAAAGACTCGGGATTCTTCATGTTGCTATACTGTTTTTAGGGGTTTGGCTTTGATGCACATCACATTCTAGTTTTAGTGGTTATTTAATATAAAATTATTCTCTTTCTCTTCTCTTTTTGTTGAGAGATTTTCTTGGTTGGGAAGGGATGCTGGTTTTAAGAACATTTCCCCAACAGGTGTTTTTGTGTTTACCTTGAGGAAAAAACAGTTCAAGGTTAAAGCAACTCAACAGAAAAACATGTAAATAAAGCAGGCCATAAAAACCATTACCAGCAAGGTTGTCAGGTAAAGAAACATAATTATATTTCTTGGCTGTGCAACAGTTGAAAATATAAATCATAAGTAGAAGGAGGCCAAGAAAAAAAATGCTTAGTATATAGGTGAGTACAGAGCAAACATTGTAGGAGAATTAATACTTCCACTCACCCAAATGAGGATTAATTGAAGAGATAATAGCTAGAACCCATAAATAAAGATGTCCCAAAGATTCGTTAATTAGTGTGAGAAAATGAATTAGGGAACAGACAATGGGCATGAGTGTGTGACTTCTGTAGGATGAATGGTTGGTGAATATTAATGCATGAAGAAGAGATAGGTGTTGGTGAATATGGTTGTCTTTATAAATAAGGATATTTGTTTCAAAGTCCTTGAATATTTTATTTAGATAAATGAAAGCTTTAAAATCTCTTGATTCATAGAGGAAAACTATTTATGATTAAAGCCTTGACTTACAATTTTTTCCCCAGTGGAATGTCGCAAACGTTCTTTCAAATTTTCATGAACTTGCTGCACCCTCCTTTGCATCTCTCTCATTTTACTTCTCCCAACAACTCAGGAAAAGGATGCCCAGAAATTTATGAGTCTCAAATTGAAACATGCAGTTTAAAGACGTAGGCCGAAGTGTCAATTTGTGAGATTTACGACTTCCTGAATTTGGAAGAGATACCAACACCATGTCTATGCTCTGCATGGTGCTAAACTAATCAGCTCTGAAGGGACAGATCCAGTCAGGTGGCTTCTGGAGTTATTGCCAAGTTGTTGTGTTCTTTCCTCTGTCTTGCATACTCATTTCCAATGCCTTCTAGCACTAATACAAAAAGCTTTGAAATTAAATTGAGTCTGGATCAGTTACATGTCACAATTCAACATTGGCACACACATATACACCCTACTCCCATATACATATATTTTCTCACAGACTTCAGAGATTGAGAACCTTTTCTTAACCACAGTCATAGAAATAGGTAGAATCACTATAATTCATTTTTATTCTCAGAAGCACAAACCTAAGTTTGAAGACAAACTAAATAGTGGCAGTTATGTCATGGGAAGAATCAGGAGTTATCATCAACAGCAACAAAAAGACAGGCCCTATTCTTTAGTAGTGTGAGCTAAATTTTGGCTCAGTGCATGACAAGAGTTATTTGCTTCATTTGACTGTGCTATTCAAAAACCAGTTGGTAAGTTGCAGTAAAGCCCTCTGAAGAAAATATTATAATCATTATAATATATATAATATATAATCAGATATAATCATTCTTTCTCCATTGCTAAATAACCTTAAGCTAAAAAGATTAAAAAAAAAGAAAATTAATCTACTCAAATCATCAGTTAATTTGTCATCTGGATATCAGAAGCTTTGACATTAAACTAATAAAAGGAAGCGAGTTCATTAAGTTCTATGATCAGAGATAACAAACCTCAAGATACAGGACTCAGAGTTCTTTGGCCATTTGTCCTGTGACGACACTGCTGTGTGCTTTTGTTCCCTCATCATCTCCTCTCTGGTCACAGAGCCATTGAGCACATAGATCTGAGAGCAGCACCGATTGGCGGGGACACATGCAATCCCAGCAGCAGTTCCTGCTGTCATCTCAGCTTTCCTCTGAGTTAGGATTTTATATATATATATATATATATATATATATATATATATATGAATACATACATATATATTTATTTATGTAAGTATATGCCAAAAGGAATATATATAAGAATACATGATTATATATATATTCTCAAAAGTCATTTGGATGCAAGGACTAGGTGATTGTGGGGTATATATTAATGAGCATAATAACAAAGACAACCTTCAAAAGAATACCTTGTCTTTTAATGTTTTAAGTTTTACTACCCATCCATTCTTTTTATGTGTGTGTTGTAACAACATAAGATTTATTGTCTCAGGGAATTCCATGTATGCACAAAGTATTGTCAACTATTATTCCTTAGCTGTACATGAGGTCTCCAGAATTAACTGACCTTTCAGAAATGGTACTGTAGATGCTATCAGCATCTTCCCACTTCTCCCTTTCACCCGCACCTTCCAAATGCCGTTGCTCTTTTTGTTTCTGAGTTTGTTTAAAATTTCACACATGACAGAGATCATTAATTCACCTTTCCCTGTTCAGCTTGTTGTTTAGCAGTGTCCTATGGATTCTTCCATATTGTCACATATGTCAGAATTTCACTCCTTTTTAAGAAAAACTAAGGTGCTAGAATGTGCATATGTGTGTGTATGCATGTGCTTGCATCACCATTGCTGTATTCATTCATGTGTCAATGGGCATTCAAGTTAATGCCATGTCTTGGTGATCATGATCATCATCACTAATGCAGGGATGAGAGTAGAGACATTCTTCCACATTTCCATCCATAGAAGCCAGAGGAGTTCCTCGTTAGAGACCTCGATGCATGCAAACCTGGATTCTTGGTTTTGCTAGGAAAATAATTTCAGGATGAGCTAAGGTAAACAGAATTTGAGTTTGTGTATTAAAAATTTCTTACTGTGTGTGTGTATGTGTGTGTGTGTGTGTGTGTATGTGTGTGCCAATGGACCCAAAAAGTGGTCAGAAGGCAATTTGCAGGAGTCTTTTTTTTTTTTCCTTTCATCATATGAATCTTGGGTATCAAAATCAGCTCATGAATTTGTAGGGAATGTGTGTTTAGCCACTGAGCAATTTGGGTAGCCTGGTGGAGTCTATAAAAGGATTACCCTTGACAGAGATCTTAAGTATGGAGGCTAATACAAGGAGAGATTCTCAAAGAAAGAATAAGACATAATATGCGCAGGTATTTGCTTCTCAAGGGAGAATTGTGTATATTGTCTTTGCAATTGTTCTATATATGAGCCTTGGATTTTTAAGTTGTATTGTTTGAAGAATATAATTTGTGATGTTTTAAAGATTAAGCATACACAGATGATTTAAAAGCTGAACTCTTTCTGATGGAAAGTGTAGTGGAGAAAACAGAAATTCTGAGTAAGAAAAAAGGAACAAGAAGAAAAAAAATGAATGATTAAGCAAAGCTTAAAATTAAGCAAATTTAAAAATCAAGTAAAATACATAGGCTGGTGTGCTCATTACTCTATCTTTTAGAAGTTCCTTTTGTAAATGAAATCATAAGGTGGTATTATGAGGCAATGTTGTTTAAAGGTGAGATAGATTGATAATATGGTAAAATTCTTTTGTTGTTGTTTTGGGGGTTTTGTTTTTTGAGACAGAGTTTCTCTGTGGAGCCCTGGCTGTCCTGGAACTTGCTCTGTAGACCAAGTTGGTCTTGAACTCAAAGATCCACTTGCTTCTTCCTCCTGAGTGCTGGGATTAAAGGTGTGTGCCACCACCACCACCACCACCACCACCACCACCACCACCACCACCACCTCGCTAGTGCTGAGGATTTTTAACTCCCTCTGCAGAAGGGCAAATTAGATTCTAAAGTGATGGATTTCTTTCCCATCTCCTAGATTCTTAGTTCTCTTTCTATTCTGCCTCAAATATCATCATTGTGAACCAAGGGATACAAATATGTCTCTCTGGCATACTGAGATTATTGGATCATATAGTGATTCTTTTTTCTTAATTTTTAAATAATCTCCATACTATTTTCCACCACAGTTGTAACAATTCTTATTCCTACTGGTTTTGTGCATCAGTGTGATCAAAGAGTTTTCTTTCTTTGATATTGTTGCCATTTGTTATCTTTCTTTTTGGTAGTGACCATTCTAAAAGATGTGAGATCATATCTCCTTGTGACTTTTTATGGACATTCCCAGATGACCAGCAACTCTGATCACCTTTTCATAAACATCTTGGCCACTTGTTTAGAGTCTTTAGGAAAGTCTGCATTTCCATAAGCTTCTCAACAATTTTTAAATCAGGTTATTGATTCTTCTGTTATTGAGTTGTACATATTCTTGATCTATATTTTGATCGGATTGCTTGCATGCTAGTTTTCTCTCCTTCAATCAGAGTGAAATTACCAGAAAAACAAGGATTTATATAATAAAACTTGAGATCAATTATTAAATGTAATTATTAGTTTGTTTTAAATACTTGACTCTGCTGTTTTTGTATACCATAGTTACACAGAACCATGGGATCTAGTTTTCCATTTTCCACAATACTTTGCTTCAAAAGACTGAGTCAGAATCTCTGCTATCACAATGAGGCAGGAAGTTAGGAGGAAAAGCCAAACTGAGAATGATGGGAAGCAGGAGTGAGGAATCAGGGGAGATACCAGCCAATCACCCAGGAAGCAAGACATGGTAGAGGACAGGTAAAGCCATGAGCCATGTAACAATATATAGATTAATAGAAATGGATTAATTTAAATGTAAGATTTAGCTAGTAACAAGCCTGAACTATTAGCTGAGCATTTATAATTAATATAAGCCTCTGTGTGGTAATTTGGTAAGCAGTTGCTGGGTATTTGGGAACAGGCAGTGGGGATAGGAAACTCCATCTACACTCCCTCTTTCCCTCTGACTCTAGATTTTGTCAAGTTGGCAAGAATCTATCCAGAACTCTACCCATGGTGGGAAAGCTTCTTCACACAAATCATGTTTTTTGACTGGCCCTTCCTAGTATTCTCAAGCTTTCATTTTATCATTTCAAATTTACAAGTAGAAAAACTAGCATTAAGAGAAAAGAAGTGGACACCTATATTTATAAGTAAAAAAATATTTAAATATATTTTTCTTTTTGAGAAGTATTACATTATTTGTTCAGTTTTCTCATAACTTTGGAGAACAATATAAGACTTACCAAACAGCGTCAGTATTAATCTTCGGTTTAAAGTAAGGAATTGCCTTAGGAAGGTTTTTCATCTTAGATCTAGGGAAGGTGCAGAACAGTGAGGCTAGTCATTGGTCAAACACCTTTTCTTCATGATGTACCTTTTTTTTTTTTTTTTTTTTTTCTGGGAGTGAAAAGTGCCTTATGCAAAATCATATGTATATTTATTTTTAGTATGTATCTTTGAAAGCCAAGTTTTCCTATCTTCCTGTAATTTATCTCATCTTTCTTTTAATGCCTTGAATATGTGGGATAGAACAGAATCCCCACTCTCCCACGTATAGTCTAATATGTTAATTAACAATTCAATAATCTCATTCAAATCCAAAAGTTTAAGACATTTAAGTAGGGACTCAATAACTCGTCTCTTGGCAAGAGTCACTGTTTCAGGAGTGTTTTTCTTTGGCATTAGCTCTTTGGCAAAATGGCTGCTGGAGATGTGAAGTGAGGCTCGTGTGGCCTCATGGTGCTATCAGGACAAAGATGGTAGAATCAGTGATTGTGCTGTAGAGTGACTAGTTCTGCCTGTTCACCTAGCACTGATCAGCAGATGTTTAGACATTGCTGACACTGACTACTCTGTACCTGGTTTCAGCCTCTGTTGTCTATTGCACAGTTGCTACACATAGCCTTCTTTACAATATAAAATTTATATCCAAGTCACTTTTGCTTCTTATATTCTACAGGATTGTACTTACAAGAATTGTGTTGATTCCCTTCCACAGTCTCTACAATTGAAGAAGAGAAAGAAAAGGTCACCAGGAAGACAAGACATGGAAGGAATTCTAGACTAGGCTCAAAAAAGAAGCTAATGAAAGACAGAAGGTAGTTTGCAAGGTAATAGCATTTTTAAGAATTGAAACTAATTCTGATGAAGGAGTAAATTTGGAATTGGAACAAAAGTAGTATAAAGTCTTGGAGGAGATAGCACTGTTTATTACATTTGTTAATTTCTGATGTTATAACCTGACAATTCAAGATGGAAACTGTTTGACTTGAACAACATGAGATTTCAATCTTTATATTATAGTGGAATACAATATCAAACAACAGCTAGGATCTAAGACAAAAACTTCCATGCACTGAGGAATTTCAGACTTTTAAGTGATTCAATTTACAGCGTAGTGTTGAGAGGAAGACAGAATACTACATTTTACATAACATTTAGGAAGACAAGCTCTCCTCAGATGCAATTCAAGGTGGTAAGAGGCACAGCATTCCATCCCTCCGACCTTGATGAGATTTTCTATTGCTGAGGTGAATTGTTTTGAAGCCGGGACTCCAGCAGTGCTGGAGAAATCAATGTGGGAGAAATTTTGAAATGCAAGTTCTGCTCTCTGCTCCTCCCAGGCAGACGCCTGGCAGAATGCTGTTCTAGGAATCTGGCTCTCCTTCCGAACTTTCTTACCCCCTATAATCTTTAATAATGTGTCTCAGTTTAAACTACTTTGCTTCTTATATGCTTGTCCATGACTCCTAAAACCAGAGAGTAAGATACAAGCAGCTGTGAAAGAAGCAAAATGGGGAAGCAAACTATGTAATACAAAGGACCTTTCAAGAGGTCAGGGAGATGGCACATTTGGTAAAGAGCTTGACACTGAAGGGTGAGAACTAGACTTCAGATCCCCAGAACCCATATCAAAAGCTAGTGGCTTGTCTGTAATCTCAGGGCATAGGAGGACACAGGGAATACTAGGATCAAACTTGCTTGTCGGAGTAGCCCAGAACATAAGCTCTTGGTTGATACAATTTTCTCAGTATATAAGGGGGAGGGTTGACAGAGGAGACACGGATGTCTTTTTTGGTCTTCCACACGTGAACACATCTGTACATGCATGCCTCCCTCAGATATTTGTACCCCCACACATATAAAACAAACCAACACACAAAAATCCTTAAACTTCATGTAACATTGTGTATTTGTCTCTCTAACATTGTGTAAAACAATAATATTGTTTACCTTAAAAGCCATCTTAATATTATTTCACATTACAAAATTGTGTGTATCCATTCTGTGTATAATGAAATAGTATACATGGTTTCCAGTAAATACTGGATGTTTTACACCATCCAGCACATAAGAAAATCTTTCTAGTAAAATAACAGATAATTCTTCTTTCAATATGAAGATGTCTTAAAAATATAATAAGCTGGTTGGTAAATCCTGATTTTATTATCTAGAGTTTAGCAGAGTGTAGAGCCATGAGAGGGCATCAGTCTTTATATCATGCAGATAATAAATGAGCAGAGTGATTTTTTTTCTTCAGTGACCTTTTTCTTTGCTTATGTAACCAGTTATCTGCACAGTCTTTAGAATAGCTAACATTAGGTGCCAAAGCTCGATGCATAGTTGAGTGGTCAAAGAGGATTCTGTCCATCACTTTTCAGTTATGATTACGATGTTCCTTCAGTAGAGTCTGAATGAAGACGAGCATCTCTGCCGTTTGATTCATTCGATCTTCTCAAGGCTTTGAGAGCAATGGCTGATGGTTTTTAAAGAGACACAAATTTGGCCTCAAGTCTGCTACATAGAAGCTACTGGATTCTCTACCTGCTGTTCCTACAGAATTCGGAGTCCCAGGCCATCACAGCCCAAGGCTCCGATCTCCTTATGTGAGTCTTTCTCTGCTTATGTCCTACTGGTCTACTTCCTGGAAGGGCCTTGACAAACGAGGTTCTCAAAAGAAAAAAAAATCCATTAAGATAAGAGAATACATTTGTAAAGGTGGTTTTTAAATTGGCCTTTAAAAATGATATTTGAAAAGGCAATATTTGTTCACACTGGAAGGTATGCAGCATGAGTGGGAGACAGGCTGGTCACTGCACCACAGTTAGGAAGCACAGAATATGAATAGGAAGTGCAGCTGGGCTGTATACCCCAAGCCCTGCCCAACTGACACCCCACCAAAGGCTCCTCTTGCCAAAGGTTCTACAACCTTCCCAAACAGCACCACCAGCCCTGGACCTTATATTCAAAGACGTCTCTTCGAGCCACAACACAGCCTCCCCAAAATGCTCACTTGGATAAACTTTTCCCAGAATTGTGATCATGAAGACCCAATGCCTATTCCTGGGAGAAGGGTTGGGGTCACATCTAAAAAGAAACATTCTCTCTCTTTCTCTCTCTCTCTCTCTCTCTCTCTCTCTCTCTCTCTCTCTCTCCCTCCCTCCTTCCCTCCCTCCCTCCCTCCCTCTCTCCATCTCTCCCTCCTCTAGCATCTTCCTAGCCTCCTTTAGGAGCTGTTTGTTTTTCCATTAGTGCCCTTTCCCTCTCCTGTTCCCAAACTTACATGACGTTCAAGCTGGAAATTCTAATGATCACCTCCAGTCACATTTTATGTAACTCATCTAAACAGATGACAAAAAGTCTGTCATTTATCTTATGAATCTCTATCTCTCTTTTTTTTTCAGTTTAATTTGTGGCCCTCTATGAAACATATATACTAAGCAGACAGAGAAGCAATTCCTCACTCATGAGAGTGGCAATATTTACTTCCTGTGTGCATATTTTGAGCCAGAAAGGGTGTCTGGGAAGTACTCACAGAGGCTGTAAGTTACTAACTGAACATATTTTCTATGACTTTTTAAAAAGTAAAGATTTATTATATTTAAAAAATTAATGATGCATGAGGTATATAGCACCCCTCCCGCCAAAAAAAAAACCAAACAAACCAAAAACCAAAAAACAAAACCCTATACTATCAAACAGCTTTCTTTCATGCTCTGTCTCGAAAACATCTAGTTTCTTCCTTAGAGAAATTGTTCCCTGTAACTTCAGAAGCTTTTTGCATATATAAAATCAAATGTGAATATTCCTAAATATTTATACACATTTAATCTTCTGGGCACCATATAGCTCTGAAAGTATGGTAAGTCTCAGCAGTGGTTGTTACTCTGTTTGTTGTTTTTGCAGTTTTTGGTTTTGTTTTATTTATTTTTTGAGATTTTTAAGTCATATTTATTTACTGTGTGTGTGTGTGTGAGAGAGAGAGACAGACACAGACAGAGACAAGAATCAGAGAGAGACAGAGAGACAGAGAAGTATGGGAGTGTACATATCCCACAGCACACATGCAGAGGACAACTTGTTCCTTCCTCCCACAGTGTTGGTCAGAGAAACTGGTCTCAGGTGGTCAAGTCGTGGTGATAAGTGCCTTTTACTTGTTGAACTACCTCTCTAGTATAGGACAAATTGCTAAATTGGGGTAAAAAGCTGAGAGATCAGAAAAGCAGAAAGAAGCCAGCCATGTTCTTACCACTTGGAGATCCTCTGCCAAAGAGACCTACTTCCTGTATATCTACGCCTATATGCCTTTCTGTTCTGACATCTCATTTCCTCTCTCCACCCAGCTACATCACTTCCTCTTCCTGCCCAGCTCTGTCACTTGCTGTCTGTCTGTACAGACTTCCAGACCTTTATGGTTAGTGCTGGGATTAAAGGTATGTACCACCACGCCTGACTCTTCCCCAGTGTGGCCTTGAACTCACAGAAGTCCAGATGGATCCCTGCCTCCTGAATGCTAGGATTAAAGGCATGTGCTACCATTGCCTGACCTCTATGTTTAATATAGTGGCTGGCTTTTTCCTCTGATCCTAAGATAAACTTTATTATGGTACACAGATAAAATATCACCATACTCTAGTAGCTTTGCTTTATCTTTGGTGATATGATTAGATTATTTAGCTGAAAAGTAATACAGTAGACATATTCATTAAGAATCATATTTCAAAGAAGATATTTCTTCTTGGAAAACATTCTACTGATGTATTTTGGAATATAGAAAAGGCAGTATTAACATTTGTTGAATATTTTGAAGGAAAATATTCAGAGACAAACATACAAGGGGTTGGGGAGGTGGCTCAGCCAGTAGAGTCCCATGTGCAGGCTTGATGAGCACACTTTGACCCTTAAAGGCCACAAGGTGGCAGGAGAGAACCAATCCCAGACTTGCCCTCTGACTTCTACATATTGACTGTGGCATGCACATCCATGAGAGCATGCATGGACAGACACACACCCACACACCTGCATATCACACACCCCTGTTTCATGTTCTAGGAAAAGTGGACTTTATGTGAAGAAAATTTAGGAATAAGTCATTTTACTGCCTACACGTGGTTAGGAAAACTACACGAATAAAAATATTTGTTGAAGGACGAGGGAGATGAGTCAGTGGGTAAAGTGTTTGCTGCACAAAAGTGAAGCCCAGAGTTCAAGTCTTCAGAACCCAGGTACAATAAATAAACCCCTCAGGTGGGCCTGGTGGCCAGTGTGTAATCTCAGCTATAGAGGGTGGGACAGATAATCCTCCAAGCAAGCTGGCTAGCCAGATTAACTGAAACAGCAAACCCAGGTTCAAGAAGAGATCCTGATTCCCAACTCAGTAAGTAGTAGAAGAAAGCACTAGATATTAACTTTGGGGCTGCACACTCATGTACATACTGGCCCTCTTCCACATGTTAACATGCATGCATATATATACCCACAATAAATACATTTATGTTTGCAAATTATATATATATATATTAAAAGTACAAAATAGAACATTTAAATTATGAGAGCATTGTATCATTGACCGTGGTTATTTCTCAGTGAGTCACAAATGGTGCTCTCACCAATGCTTTAGCTATAGTGTCTGTGTGACTATGGATATAGGATTGCATACATTTTTTCACATATATTATTAAATAATTTTTTTGAAATATCTAGGTTTTTTAAAAAAATTTTTCTGGACAAGGTTTCTCTGTGTAGCTTTGGCTCCTGTCCTGGAACTCACTCTGTAGACTAGGCTGGCCTTGAATTCATAGGGATCTACCTGTCTCTGCCTCCCAAGTGCTGGGATTAAAGTCATGTGCCACCATTGCCCAGCAATGTTTTTTATTTTTAAACAAAATTATATATATATATATTCAATGATATCCTTTTATATCTTTACCATAAATTATTGGAAGTTTTCTAACTGACCAATTAGGTATATTTTACATTCTGATAACTATTAGTAAATCATTTTTCATAACTGAATTGCCCAATGACACCCCTATGAGAAATGTATACTTCTTCATAACCCAGCAACCTAAAAAAGAATTTGGAATATCAGAACACTTTGCCAAGTAATGGAACTGACAAAAATATTAATTAGGACTTAATTGCAAGTAATTGAAAAACTGATTGAACTCTAATAAGCACCCCAGAATATTGAAAAGCAATAAAACAAAAATATTTACTTGAAAAATATGGAGCAGACTCCAAAAAATGGATGTAGACTACAGAGGGTTCTCTACTGTCTTCATGGACCTCAGTCAGAGTTTACACAGCAAGGGTCCTCCCAGCAGCTGCACACGTTTCTCTGGTATTCTCTTCATTTCTTCAGGCTTCTTCCTGGGTAAAGCCCACTGCTTTGACTTTCCAGATGTCTTCTTTCTTTACAATGCATCCTGAGACATGGTATTTTCCATCAACACTAATAGACAATTCAACAGAGATGCACATTGCCTGGCCTGGCTACTTTATATTAAACGTGGCAAATGCATGTGGATTGAAATGTGAAGTACTATTATTGGTCCAGCTTTGGTCATCTGTTCACAATAGATGACCTGGATGACAGGAATTGCTGTCACTGATGGCGGTTACTGCCTGTTTTCGGTATTTTCCACTTACTCTTCAAAGTGTAGTAGATATAAAAAGCATGTAAAGTCTGTACCTATGAAGAAAAAAGAGAATGGATGTGTGGGCAGAAGAACAAGAAGAGAGAACAGGAAGACGGGGTAGGAAAAACGGTAAATTGGTAGTAATAAACAGGGTGCCATAGTGTTGTTTTTAACAAAATCCCAATTTTCAATTTTTCCAATAAAGACTCAGAAGTCAGATGCTGAGGTGAAAGCCTGCTAGCTCAGAGAAGTAGAGAAAGCACCCAGCCAACATTCTTCCTCAGACAATGTCCCAGAAGCCTCTCCTCCTATGTCATCTTAAACAAAACTCCTCTAACTACATGTCCCTCCCTACTACCTCCTAGGTATCTCTCTATCTGTCCTCCTGACTCCTTCTTACTCTCTATGTTTTTTTCTTGTTCACTTTCTGTCAACTGGTTGCATGCCCCACCTCTTGTCCTATTGTTGACTTTATTTGATCCTGTTTACCATATTCAAGCAGAAAGCTCTTGAATTAAAGGTGTGTGCCAGGGCTGAGCGACATCCACAGCTAGAAACAGGCTTTTCCAGGAAATAACACAATCTCAGGGTTCCCAGTATGATCAAACAGCCTGCAGCATTTCCCCTTTTTTGTCTAAATAAAAAGGAAAGGTTTTTAGAGAGTCAAATGAAAGCCAAAAGATTATGAGATTAGTGGCAATAGAATAGTCCCTTACTTTTTGTTTTCCTCTGTCCCATATCAGGTGGCTCTTCTTGTATGATACAGAGATTTTGGATTTTCCTTTAACAAGCCCGCATGGGTTTAGAGAAGGGGAGAGCCACCCTCCAACCAACTCCAAAGCCAGCTTTAATTTTTAATTGAATTGGGACCACATAAAGACCATTTGCCACTTATGTCTGTAGAGAGCAGTAAAGACAAGCTTTTGGGAATCAGTGATGGGTGAGCTAGCCTTGTGGCAGGGAAGAAAGAAGGGAGTCTTGTCTGGACTGTCCTGCCTCAGGCCCGTATGGAATGGTTGTCAGGTAGGAAGGGGCAGCCTCTCAGACAAGATGGTGGCATAGGATTTCAGGCCAGTCAGGTGGAGTGTTATGCCCAGATCATGGGGACGCCCAAAAGATCACCACAGAGACCAAATCCCACTTGTAAAAGCAAAGAGCCTTTATTACTTCAAGCTCTGAGCTTGGTCTCTTTGTCTGTCCTAGAGCAGAGAGCCCAGAGCCCAGGCAAGGTGGGGTTTTTTTTTTTTTTTTATCATAACAGAGGTTGGGGTGAGGGGATTTCCAGTGTTCAGGACCCTGATTGGCTGACATTTGTCTAGGTATAGGGAATGATTGGAATGTCAGGCATTTCCTCTTAGATGCAGGCCTCCCTGGGTAGGGTCTGCCAGAAGCTGTGTCTGGGCCTCATAGCCTGTCATGGCAGCTATGTGGTTAAGCTGTTTTGAGGATCTTCTACAGAAGGAGGTGGGCAGTATCCCTTGTCCAATTTACTCCTTTTCTTGGGTTATTTTGGCTTGATGGGATCTATCCATTTTCTTCAGGTGTTTCACTTGTCCAGTGGTCTCCAGATTCCTTAGCTGGATGTTTTTATTCTCTTGGAAAGGTAAAAGAAAAACCCGGCCTGAGCCCCAACTCTGTAGGATTCCTTTCTTGGAAGGTTATATCTTTCCTTGGGCAAATTGTTTTTTTGGCAAAAGAAAAAGTATTATCTTTCGATTAAAAAAATTCTTTTGAAATTTTGAAACTAAATATACCTTAGTACGTGTGGATAAATATACCTATATTCCTCTTTCTCTTTATATATAAATTCAAGGTTTAAGTGTATTTATTTTTAGATCACAAAGGACATTTACTTTGAATTTCAGCTGCCTTTTGCAAGCAGCTTTTAAATTTAAACACTGTAATTCTTATGCACCTGCCTCTGTCTCCGAATTGCTGGAATTAAAAGTGTGACCACAGCCTGGCTACAGATTCCTTGCAATGGTATTCTCATAGGGCTGTTCTGGTTTAATTTGGTTCTTCATTTTCCCTTATTTTCTAGTGTTGGGGTAAACGCTCAAGTTTTTTTGAGTGTGTAATCTATCATTCTTGGTGACTTATTCTGAATTTGTTCCCTGGAAAATTTTAGTGTTCTAGTCTTAATTAAACATGATGCCAATTTGTCCACTCTTTCATTATTTTCAGATGTTTTGTCTGTCTTGCCTGTATGAGCTACATAAAATTTGATGTCTTTGTTAAGTTTTGCCATTTCCATTAATGCCTCCCATGACCAGATATCTTTGCCATTTATCTGCCAGTTAGTGGTTTTCCATTTTGATGACCATACAGCTGTACCATTGCACATGCACAAGTTGAAGAAGATAGAGACTTTCCTTTTGCTTTCCTAGTTGTTTGTCTTATAGCCAATAGTGCTGTGCTGATTTTGTGGCTCTTTCCTCAGTATTGGCCATTCCATCCCCTGGTCTATAGACTGCTGCTTTCCTTTAACTTTGGTTCCATCATTGATTAATGAACCATCTGTAAACCATGTGTTAGCCAAATGTTGTGACCATTATGTTGGTCCCCACAGTAGAATAGGTGCATCTTTGGGGGGACGGGTCAGAGGTTTAGGGGTGGGGATTATTGGCAACTGAGCTATTTCCTCAGTGCAGGAAGACACAGACTCCTTTGCTACCATCCTGGTCATGGAGGAATTCAGATATGTACCAGTTCCACAGTAATACCTGTGAAGGACTCTGCCTTTGAAGAGATCCAATCCATTACTGTAAGGGGAGCTTTTATGACCATAGGGTAGTTGGCAATGACTGAGTATAGGATTCTCCATGCCTCATAAGATGTCCAGATTTGTTTCTCAAAAGAGAGACTGTTTATTCTCCATGTATAGAAAACTTTTGCCATAGAATCCAACAGGCAAATGTTGGTGGACTCTTTTTTTGATTTATGAAGAACCTCCAGTTGATAAATCACCAATGAATAATATATACATATTTAGGATGCCATCTGATTCAGTAGGGGTCAGGGTTGCATGCATAGAAAGAGTTTACCAGCAGCCCCAAAGCTACTCTTTGTTCCTATCCCCATTGGAAATTAGCTACCTTTCTTTTTTTTCATTTTTTTAAGTTCTTTTTTTTATTTATTTAAAAAATTTTCATTTTAAGTACCAATCACAGTTTCCTTTCCCATCCCTCCTCCCACTCCCCTTCTCCCCCCAACCCATCCCCTATCCCCTCTTCCAAAAGGGTAAGGCCTCCCTTGGGGAGTCAACAAAACCTGGTACATTTAGTTGAGGCAGGACCAAGCCCCTCCCTACTGCAAGGCTGAGCAAGGCATCTCCCCCCACCACCACCACCATACCATAGGGAATAGGCTCCAAAAAGTCAGATTATGTACCAGGGATAGATTCTCATCCCACTGCCAGGGGCCCCTCAAACAGACCAAGCTGCACAACTGTCTCACACATGCAGAGGGCCTAGTTCTGTCCTGTATGGACTCCACAGCTGTTGGTCTAGAGTTTGTGAGTTCTCATGAGCTTGATTCAGTTGTCTCTGTAGATTTTCCCATCATGATTTTAACTGGCTGCTACCCCTGCTTATAGAATCCCTCCTCCCTCTCTTTGACTGGACTCCTGGAGCTCAGCCTGGTGCTTGGTTGTGAATTCTGCGTCTGCTTCCATCAGTTGAAGGATGAAGGCTCTATGATCACAGGGTATTTACCAATCTGATTACAGTGGAGAAGGCCTTCTCCACTATTGCTAGTAGTGTTAGCTGGGGTCATCTTTGGGCTATGAAATTCCCCAGAATCCACAAGGATGACCCCAGCTGCTCTTCTAGTAAACCTGTAGAGAGTTTTGATGATCTGTAAATGTGGTATGTGATTTTCTCTTGTGTAAACATACAAATTAGGAGCTGTATCTGAGTTTTGTCTCTGGGTGGTAAGATCAAAGGCATGTGCCTCCATCACCTTGTTCACTATAACTCCAAAATTTAGAAAACAACTAATTTACAGAGAACCACCTGTCCCTGCTGGGATTAAAGGCATGAGCTGCCACCACCCTGCTAAAATCTTTTATGTTAGTTCCAAATTACTTCAACTCTTAGAGATTTAGAAAACAAGTTTGAACTGTAGTAACCCTTTGAATTTACATAAAACATTTTAAATATTATAATTTTTTTTTAATACCAAACAACAAAAAATCCTTTTTATTTAGGAAGAAACTCAAAAGCTGGTGTCCAAGATGGCATGGGCCATGTGATAATCTACAGTCGTAACATTCTAACATGAAATTGAGACCCTTGGTCTAAAGAGACCCATTTTTCATTTCATACCAGTAAGGCAATTTCCTTTGGGAAATTATCATTCAAAAATATTATTTTTTATTTTTATTTTTAAAGCCTGATCAAATGAAAAGCATTTGTTAGTCTTTATAAGCTAGTTTGGACTGAACGACCAAACTGTCTGGTGAATTATCACCTCTCCTTATTCAGGTGGTCTCTCCTTTTTGAATCTAATCTTTATCAATCTTGATGGTATCCCCAGCTTTTCTTCTCTTGTAGAAACAAAGGCAAGCCTCTTCTTCAATGTAACACATTTTCTGGTTTCCATTGTGAGGTCAACACATCTTTAAAATAAATGAACTGATTAAATTCAGCAGTTTTTTTTCTACTATCCAATGTCTTTTTGCAGCTATTGTTCCTTTCTCATTAGCATTTAAAAATTTAAAGCTAATCAAGCACAGTATAATCCGTCTCTGGGGGTCTTTATTTCCCCTTTCTGTTTATTAAGTATATCTTTTAAAGTGCAATTAGATCTTTCTATAACTGCTTGTCCTGTAGGGTTGTGTGGTATACTTGGAATATGCTTTGTGTTGAAATATGCAAAGAAGTTTTCATTTTGCTAGAGACATATGCTGGAGCATTGTCTGTCTTAATTTGTACAGGTATCCCCATAATAGTCATAACTTCTAATAAATGTATAATTGCAGAATCAGTATTTTCAGAATTTAAAGCAGTTGCCCATTGAAATCCTGAATATTTATCTATGGTATGGTGCACATTCTTTAATTTTCCAAGTTCTACAAAATGAAACACATCCATTTGCCAAATTTCTTTTCTTTGGGCACATTTTGGGTTAGTTCCTGCAGGTACTGGAGTTTGGTTATATAAAGAACAAGTAGGAATATTTCCTTATAATTTCTTTGCTTGTTGCCAAGTGATAAAAAATTCTTTCTTCAAATCTTTGCTGTTAACATGGTATGTCTCATGAAATTCTGAGGATTCTAATACATTTCTATTAATAGTTGTTCAATTTCATAATTACCTTGTGTTAGAGGGCATGGTAGACCTATATGGGATCTGATACATGTTATATACAATGGATGATTTCTATTTTTGATTACTTGTTGTAGTTGAATAAGTAGTGAAGTTAATTCAGAATCATCTGGAATAAGTTCAGTGATTTCTTTTTTATTTATTTTATTTTTATTTTTTATTATTTATTATTTTTTAAATTTTTATTTATTTATATTTTATGTATGAGTGCTCTGTATATATGCCTGACACCAGAAGAGGGCACCAGATTCCATTACAGATGGTTGTGAGCCACCATGTGGGTGCTGGGAATTGAACTCAGGTCCTCTGGAAGAGCAGCCAATGCTCTTAACCACTGAGCCATCTCTCCATCCCCTCAGTGGTTTCAATATGAAAAACAATTCCTTCTGCATTTGAGAGTCAGTAGCTATATTAAGAGATTCAGAAAAATCTAATAACACCACAAGAATGGCATACAGCTGTGATTTTTGAACTGAATCATAAGGGCTTTAAGCCATATTACTTCTTTTTCCTGACTTATAACCTAGCTTTCCTAATTTATTTGCATTAGTAGAGAATGTAGGGGCTCTGTAATTGGTGTCTCCTTTACTAAGTGAGAGAATTAATTAGTTCTTTTTATAAGCTGAAGTCTCCTATTTTTGTTGTTAATCTTTGCTAATGTTCATTTTCTGACTATAATGAGGCAATTTCAGCATTAGGTACTACAATTTCTGCTGGGTCTATTCCTGCTAATTGATTAAGTCTCATTTTTTCCTTTCAGAATCAATTCAGAAACCTTTCTACATAGGTGTTTAATTTTTAACTCTGTTTGTATGCTAAAAATATCCATCCTAAGACATTATCCTCTTTCTTAATAAGAATTTCTGTGGGAGAATGAGAAGAAGGCAAAATAACCAAAGTACAATCAAGAATTGGATTCAAGTGATCCACATGTGCATCTTGTAACTTCTTTTTTACCAAAGCAAATTGTCTCTCAGCCTCAGCTGGTAATTTTCTTGGACTATTTAAGGATGTATCATCTTGTAAGGTTTGAAATAAATTGCTTAGTTCTTGTGTAGTTAATCCAGTTATGGGCTGTGGCTGCTCTCTTTCTCCTGATTGGTACTTTCTGTTTCTGTATTTTTTTTTTTTCAGGAGCAATTTGTAATCCCCAGCAAGGCAAAATTTTCCTTACTTCATCAAACATATGTTTTCTAAGGTATCTGCATCTGAATGAACCAATAAGATATCATCTGTATAATGATGCATTTTAGATTGAGGAAACTTTATGAATTATTTCTAATGGCTGCTGTACAGAATATTGACATAAGGTGGGTCTGTTTAACATTCCTTGTGGAAGAATTTTCCACTGTTACCTTTTAACAGGTTGAGCATTATTCTAAGTAAACAGCGTGAAGGTAAATTTTTCTCTATCCTGTTCTTGTAAAGTTATAGTAAAAAAACAGTCTTTTAAATCAATCACTATAATAGACCATCCTTGAGATAATAAAGAAGGCAAGGGAATTCCATTCTGTAAGAAGTCCATGTCCTGAATCACCTTATTTATTGCTCTGAAATCTGTTAACATTCTCCACTTTCCAGATTTCTTTTTAATAATAACTAGAGGAGAATTCCAAGGACTAGTCGATGTTTTCAGTATGTTGACCATTTAGCTGGTCCTGTGCCAGCTGTCCTAGTGCCTGTACTTTTTCTGACATCTCTCTAGCTGTCCTCCTACTTCCTCTTATTCTCTATGGCTTTTTTTCTTGTTCACTTCCTGTCAACTGGTTGCTTGATCCACTTCCTGACCTATAACTGACTTTACTTAATCCTGTTTACGACACTCAAGCCGAAAGCTCCTGGGTTAAGGGTTTGTGCCAGGGCTGAGCCACACCACCACCAGAAACAGGTTTTTCCCAGCGTTACAGTGTAATCTCAGGATTCACAGTGTGATCAAATGTCCTGCAATGCCATTGTTAGTGTTAGGTGTCAACCCGACACACCTGGGAAGAGGGACCTGCAGTGGAAGGATTGCCTCCATCAGATCGCCCTATGGGCGTGTCTAGGGACATTTTCCTAATTGCTAGTTCATGTGGAAGGGCTCATCGCACTCTGGGGCAGAGCTAACCCTGGGCAGGTGATCCTGAGTTATATAAAATGAGGTTGGCTATGTAGGATTTGGGGAGCAAGTTAGTAAGCAGTATATCTCTGCTGCTAGAATTCCTGCCTCCAAGTTTCTGCTTTGGTTTCCTCCAGTGACAGACTAGAAACTGTAAGTCAAATGAACCCTTTCTTTGCAAGTTGCTTTTGTTTAGTGTTTTATCAAAGCAATAGAAAAGCAAAACAGGACAGGGTTACATTATTTTTTTCTTTGCTGTTTTTAGTATGCGAGTGGTATATTAGTGTATGGGTGGTGGTGGTGGTGGTGGTAGTGGTGGTGTGTGTGTGTGTGTGTGTGGTGTTATAACACCACACACACACCCACACACACACACACCCACGCACATATATAGTGGTTTGGTGTGCTTGAGTGTCTGATGGTATGTTATGATGTGCTGTGTGTGTGTTTGTATGTGTCTGCTCACACACTAGTGTTTGGATACATGTCTGTTTGTATGTATTTGGAGGCCAAGGTTGATGACATCAGGTATTTCCCTTTAATTCTATCTTTCTTATTTTGGAGGCAGAGTCTCCCTTGAACTGAAGCTTGCTATTTTGGCTAGGATGGCTTCTAGAGTTTGCCTGTCTCTATCTACCCCAAGCACTGGGGTTACTGACAGGTACTGCTCTGCTTTGCTTCTTTTGGATGGGAATTCCAACTGTTTTGATTTAAAATTCTATTTTTTTAAAGATGTTCACATGAGGATACTGTTCTAACACTACATTGACCTTACTTTCCAATTCCGCTCATGTTTTCCCCAGACCCCATTTCAAATTCATGTCTCTATAATATGTAACATATATAATATTCAATATGCATATATAATATGCAATCACCTCTGCTTTTTTTACATTGGCACCAAGGGCATGCTTACATAGCAAGTACTTGTCCCACTGAGCTAGCTCCCGGCCTGGGTCACATGTTTTTAATTTTGCTTATTGAATTATTCTTTTAGGTATCAGACATTTTACTCTGGCACATATTAGCTCTATAAGTAGTTATTACTGAAAGTAAAGCATACAATCCTATTTTATTAAAATCTGCTCAAATCAGTATGCTTATCAATTTATTTAATATTATATGGGTTTAAAAGTTACAATGTTTTGATATTGACATTTATGTTAACTGTAGATAAGTAAATTCATATTGTACTTTCTTCCATAGTTATCTCCTTTATGTGTGTGTGGTAAGTGTACTTGGAATCTACTCTTAGTACATATCAATGAAAATTATTTTTTACTCTTTGTCCTCCACTGTGCCTTACAGCTGTCGATTTATTCTTCATAATTTCAAGTTTCTACTATTTGGCATATTTCTCACTTTCCTCCTTCTCTTCAATAGGATATTTGTTACTAAAGTTTTGACATCAAGTGAGGTCCAACAGAACCTGTACCCATTGGGACCTTACTCTCTGTATTATTAAATATATTATCCCATATATTGGCTGCTGTTAAGGATTCTAAGTCATCATGTATGGTTTAGAAAACTCATGAATAGAATAGGTTATTGTGTAGCCCACATTTATGCTCTTTCTATTGGTATTTGTTTCTTTTGCTCTATTTTTTAAACATCTATTTTGTGTTTATGACTTGTCTTAGCCTTTATTTAAAGGGATATCTAGTGAGCAATTCTCTTTACTTTTTCTTTCCTTGAAAATGTCTTTACTTCTCCTTTATTCTCTCTGTCTCTTTATTGGTATAATTACTAAGGCCACTCCACGTAGTTAAAAGGAAGATTTATTTAGTGGGTAACTTACAAATGAAGGGATAGGTAGGGAGCGGGTTCTGGAAAAGATGCAGTGCAGTCCGGCGGTGTCCTCTGGAGAACTCTCCTCGGTCTACCTCTCGCGTCCAGGTCCAGGAAACAAGAGAGCGCCGCACGTCCCGATCTCAGGTCTTCAGGCCCTCCCTTGGCCCCGCCTTGTAGGCGTGATAGTTACCGAAGCCTCAGTGGGGGTTGGAACTTCCAGACCAAAGCTGGAATGGCTACCCACTACTCTCTCTCTCTCTCTCTCTCTCTCTCTCTCTCTCTCTCTCTCTCTT